>BPLR01021261.1:0-23653 GCA_021605095.1 Caerostris extrusa | reverse complement strand
GATGTGGCAAACCACATCAACGTGCCTAAAAACATCATTGTACCAACCAGCCCATACCTTAAATAGTAATATTAAACAATATTTTTGAATAATTTAAAAATAGTGGATTAGAGATGAACCAAGCAACACAGTAGAGGTTATGAAACAACTAGGAAATTTATTAGAGATGACTTGAAAATAAAATGTTGTCAAAATTTTAAGTATCAAATGAATTTTTATTTTTTTGCAGATACTAACAAAATACAAACAACCTCGTGAGATCTGAAATATAAGATAAAAAATGTCTTATGGTTTAACACCATCGAAAGTTAGATTTCACACAATGAAAAACAGCTACTTTCATCTGCTAATTGAAACATTTTATTACGTTTTCAAACAAATATAAGAAAACAAAAATGTAAATCTTTTTTCAAAGGCAATTACAAAGCTTCTTGAATAATTTTATTCTTTTCAATGCGAATCTACGATTTAACCATTAATTGATTTGTGATACCTTATCAAAGCATAAACCAGAAAACTTTTTTACTACACCAAAATGATACCGATTTCTATTGCTGGAATAACGAGAGCTACAAAACAGCATATGGTGATATTCCACAAATATTTTCTAATTCCCTCTGCATTCAACTCTCTCTCTTTGATCCTTGGTACTTGAATACTAATCTTCATTTGGCGAGGGTGGGGAAACTCTTTCATCGAATGGTCAGCACCATAAATGACCTCATGTTAACTGATGTAAAGTTTCTTCTATAACCACTCCTTAATGCAAGATGAAGGATAATCCATGGTTTAGCTAGTTTATTAAAGCCATTCACTCTTTTGGTGATTCCAGTTTGCCTGTTTTTTCTACTGCAGTACTTGATTAAGGGACATGATAGTACCTACTTTTTCCTTTTCAGGTGACTCCTTATAATTCACCTGGTACTAATTTCAAACAAGTAGGTTTAATGTGTCACAAGATTTGCTAAAATTCATGAAATAATATGGAAGGAAAGATAAGAGATAGAGGTTAGGATCAATAATAAATAATTATTATTATTTTAGTAACACTCAGTACCTCCAAGCAATTATTAAATTCCAATAAAATTATATATTGCTTGGTTGCATTTATCTCACAATATAAAAGTAAGTAGTAAGATATACAAATGACGCCTTTCCCTAATATTGATACTTTATTTCTAAAATCAATATAAATAAAAAATTCAAATCTCAAATCTCGTATGATCTTCATATATAAAGGATATATCGATATACCTGATGTTGTTCTCAGTGAAATCCACAGGTTTTTTTAGAAAACTTATCTCACCTCAATCTGAATGCCTAATCAAATCACCCAGTTTATTTAACTGAAATAAGTCTACAACATTTTAACCCTTTTAATGTATATGTGTCTGTCTAACCTATAAATAAAAAAAAACAATTAGTAGAATTGCTAACACCAACCAAAACAAATTTGAAAGACTTTGAATAATTTTTTTCTGCATTTCAGTTTTATTCCAATATAATTCATTTTCTCTTAAACATCATTGAGGTATTTTTCAATTTCATCAGCTTTTGAAAATGTTATTAAATAATTCAGGAAGTTTGATGGTTTTTTATTTATTTTTTTCAATTTATCAGGCTTTCTTTTTTTTAAAAATGGATTTGGTGGATAAATAGAATTTTCAGTATTTTTTCATTACAACTGAAAATATTACGTTATCTGGTTTTAACTGAAAAAAAAGTTAATGGTTTATATGATATAGCACCTAAGAGCCAAAACATTAAGTATCAACCCTACATTTTTGGTAATGAACTCTGCCTGCATGACGGAAGCACAGACTAGTGGAAGTGGTATTTAATCACATTAAGGATGGTATTAATCCACGACAAGGTGGTATGTTGCGGTATACGTGGGCCAACCCGTTATTGACAGGTGTGTCGCAAGGTTTTAAGCTCTTGAGTGTATATTACTGCTGAGAAATAGACCCATCAAAATTCACTTTAATTTTATTTAATTATAGAATTATGAGATTTTCTTTTCTGTTAGTGGCACCAGTGCTACCACCATATATCTCATTGGTCCGATAGTTTGCTTGTAGATACAAACTTTTCTCCATATTTTTTCTAAACTCTTAACAAGCTTCTATAAATTGAAATAAGAGAATTATTATTTACTTTCTTTTCTCTCTTATTTACAAGTAAAGTCTAGACAATTCACAGTAAATTTCAATTAGCGCCTATCAAAATGGGTTATATCTCTTTCTATTAATGTCTCTTAACTTAAAAAACTGAGCAAATTTTATTAGTAAGAACTAAGCTATTAAGTATTTTACCTTAAAATGCAGCCAATCAATATAATATAATTGAATTCATCTGTTGAATATAAATTTGAATTCAACGAAAAAAGTGAGAAAAGTCAACTCAGCTAGAGCACTTTCAGTTGTATCTTCTTAAGGACCATATCGATAAATAGAAACACCTTTTAAATATAGAAATCTTTTAAACTTGAATGCCTAACTCAAGCAAAATTATATAAAAATATTCAAATGATAGGTTACAAAATATCAAACTATTGAAAATTAATTTTCAGTATTCTCTTTTACTACACATAAAACTTTGAAAATATAAGATATTAATACATTGAAAAGAGTTTTTCCTCTGATTCTTCATAAGCTTCAGAAAGTAACGAGGTAACCTTGGTCTAGGATAAGTTTGTGTAACCTGACCTTGGTGATTCATGATTTGGCCAGCTGATATATCACCCAGCGTTGTCGAGGTTAAATGAATGTTTTTCAGTGTTTACTTGGGAAAATTTAGCAAAAATATGCGCTGAATCGGCAAATGCATGGAAAAGTGGGATTAGTTTATAGAAGCAAACAGGTACCATTTGAACTGCCGTGGTAATTAATAAAAATAGGTGTGTTTTACTCATATCTAATTAATATGTGACTCCATATCAAAAGATTTCAATGCAGAAACAATGTTCAGAATGATTTATTTGTTTTTCACTGCAGCAAATTAAAAGTAATAGGGGCTTAAGAAGAATTTTATATTGAAAAAGAATGTAATATTAAGATTAATCGGTTCAGAAAATAGAATTGTAATCACAAAAAGAAAATATAATAATAGAAAAAAGAGAAAACAATCACAAAAATAACCATTTGATTTTCAAGATTATTTTAAGAATTCTTAATCTCGTTCATCAAACATTTATGAATCATTTATTAATGAAAAATTTGAACAAATGCAAATGATACATGAATTCCTGGGAAATAACAAAGTGTAAATAATAACAGAGGAACATGTAGTCATTTCCCATATCTATATTTTAAAAACATTTTGAGCTGCACAATAGAAAATGTTATTCAGCAATACAAAAAAGCTTAGTAATCAGAAAACTGAAAATAAATTTTAAGCTTATATAATAAAGATAACTTAATAAAACTAGAAATAATATTTTTTCCTGAATTTTCAAGAGAAGATTTTTTTATTAATTCCTCCTTATCCTCGCTCATTCAAATAAATATAATTATTTATTTATTAACAGAAAAAAAAAAACTAAAGAATATTGAGAAGATTTAAATGAAAAAATTTAAGAACTCAAAAAAAATATAATGAATATTCATTTCATTCATAATTTTTTATAAATAACTCAGATTGCACACCTATAAAGCGCAAATTGACTATAAAATAAGGTTTTGTTTGAATAAAATACAAGACTTTTTTCATGATCTTGAAATATAAAAATGTATATAAATGAAAAAATTCAATTACGTAACTTACTTGTTATGTATAATTCTAAGTATTGAGCTTTTAGACTGGGGATATATAAAACCTCAGGACATCTTGATTTATATATGAGGTTACCAGAATTATAGGTCCACACTATTTTAAAAAAAAATAATATGATTCAAATATTATTTGCTTTCCTTAATGCCCCTGATTATCTCTGCAATAATGTGTGAATAATAAAAGTTATCAGTAGAACTACATTCCTTAGTACTCATCAATATTAGTCTAGATTCTTTTACCTTCAGTATTGATATTACAACACACTGAATAAAGTTTAAACATAGAAATTATGATACCTGATAGGGACATATTAATCAAAGGAATATGGTAAAAAATGAAGGCTACATCAACTCCACATGGTTTAATAGCTTATGTTATTAAATAAGATGACTTTACATGTTTTAGAATGCTATTGATGATATAATGCACCATCTTCTTGCAACAGCTCGCACAGTGACATCCCATAAATATACTATGGGAAAACAGACATTCATCGGCACATGCATGTTATGACAAATGACACCTCGGCTTTAAAAGTACCACGATCAAGGTGTGTTTCTGGCGTTATTTTGCTGAAAAAGACCTGATAAATGGGCTCAAAATTCACTTGAAATGATTTATCAAAGTGTCGAGAATACTGAAAATGAAGCTTTAGAGCCCACCATATATAATGTCCTTCATACATCTCACACAAACCATACCAGGTTTTAATCAGTGTACAATGTTCTCTAGTAAAGGTCTGTTCATGAATTAGTCATGTGCCCATACCAATCTCCGGTTCTCAAACTAATCTCTCATCATTGCATCTCGAGAGCTTATGAGGACAATGCCAGTCTCCATTTGAAACTCGTTGTTGTCTTGCTCTGCATCATGCTAGTGTGGTATCAGCGATGTCAATTAAACACCAATAGCCAGATATCCATATAGTACTTCAATTTCATGTAAATTAATTGTTGTGGGAGTGAACATGTTGTGTTGTGAAGCCATTTTTGGACATACTAAACTTGGAATGTGATACCAATTTCGTTCTTTGTAGTGAATGTGAAGTTCGTTGTTGTTCGAGTCAAACTCCTAATGAGATGATTGGTTCATGCTGATGATTTTCCCCACTTTTTCGTGTGATTCGAGTTCATCGTTGTAGTCTCAACCACTAAGAAACATCGTGTTGACATTCCGGCTAAGTAACGTTGTGATCCTTAAGAATATTAAAACAAATATTTAAGTTCATTTATTCTAGCACTCTCAAGTTGTAACAAGCGATGATAGTTCAAATGACAGGGAATCCGAAGAGTTGCACACATTTTCCACGTTTTCACTGACAAAAAAGTTTTACTTAGATCGCTGAAGCGTTTTTCCATTTTCGATTAGATAAGAGCTAGGAACTTTTGATCATGTGGAACCATATAAAAACTAATATGAAACCCTATATCAAGCTTTAATAATTTGCATATCTTCATGAGTCTACCGGATCTATCAAGCAAAATCTATTGCATTTCCTTCTTGCTGTTAAAATTTAAATATTATGAGTATGCAATTTCTATACCAGTATTATAACTTCTTAACAAATCTCTTTAAACTTCACTTTTGCATTAAATATTGATAAACATTATTACTGGAATAAAGTTATATTCTGATACTTATAATGTTAAATCTCTATAAATATATAAATCAAATATATATTTTTATTCACGAAATTATACACGCTATAGTTCTTATTACTATTATTTTATCACCAAAATTATGTAACAATGGAATTTAACTTATTGAATATTTAATTAGCTCATGATTTACAAGTTTCCTTAACTTTTATGCCTCGCAATTTTAATTAGGTATCTTTCAAAACATGGGCTGCACATACACGTTATTTATTTAACTGTTTATAAGATTTGGACATTTTACGAAATAATTTCCAAGAATATTCCCACAATATTTGAGTCAATATTAAGATTGCAGGAGTTAGCAAACGAATTTCGTTGGTGAAATCAAAATTCTGCAGGTATTAGATTCAGACATCACATCAAATATTCATTCAAATGAAAAGTTTTGATGAAATGTATAATTATGTCCATATATCGCATAAATTATAACTGAGAAGGTTTAAGTTATTCGCTGAAAATATACTATCTCTTGTTTATTATGCTACAGATTTCTATTTAAAAAGTATTAAATTTATCCCACGTATATTTGTAAAGTTTTTATGAAACACAAAAACATAGATATTTAATACAGATAAACTTTGCTATGACATCTGTTTAACGTCGTTTTTTAAAGTTTTACTAAACTAAATAAAATATTTTTCGTTAAACCTTTTTTCTCTTATAGCAATCGTATTTAAATTCCGATACCATTTATAAGCTTCTTGACCTTTCGTTAACTATGGAATGAATTTTTTTCCATTCTACATTTTAAAACTCACTTATAGAAATAGTTTTCACTCATATGATGGACGGAAAGTGTTTGTGAATCAGAATAAAAAATTACATTAAAGTAGTAGGCCTAAATTGGCCAAAGTCACTTATTGGTCATCGAAGAAAGCTGTAGAGTTCTGGATCAATTACGAAAAGTGTTCGAAATATTAATCCTACTGGAGAGTAATCTTGTTCAACTAATTTTCCCACATTGTACTGTGCTTCTTAAATTTCCAACCCCCATTTTTTTTTTAGGAAAACAATTATTGAATATTATCCTTGAAATCTACTTTTTTAAGTAATCAAGCAGAAAATATAGTAAAAATACTTAAATTTTAGACATCAAATTAATATAGTGTGTACATAATATGTAAATAAAAGTGTTGTGTTATGTAGTTTGAAAATCAACATATGACCGTTACGTTAATTTTTAGTATTACATTCTCAAGAAGTTATTACAAGACATATTGCTGATTTAAGCTGAACTCATCGACACTGAGCGACACGCTCGACAACCAAGAAGTGCTAGCTGGTTAAGACCTATCGATTATGACTTGTATTTTGTTTACCTGACAAATATTGCTACAGTCTGGTACACACAAGAGCTAAAACATGTACGAATATTTTTCTAAGCGTTCTTCTCTTTTTTTTTTATTTCATTGCCCTCTGATTATGACTAAACACAACCCCCCAAATGAACCCGAGGTTACTATCACATTTTTAATCGTTCCACTGCTCCCTAAGGATAGTACACTTTGGGAACCAGTATTACCTTTAAAATCGCCATAATATTTTCGAAACTCTGTGAAATTCCTTTTTAATCATCAAGCCCTATCCTTCATCCTGAAAATTACTTCTACGCATGTACAGTTGTGCATTCAATTCTGCACAAATCCATCCTTCCTGTCTAAAGTGAACTTTTGCTTTCTTTATTAAGGACTTATCTTAATAGATGAAGTCATTTCAACGTCACTACCGTTCAGCAGGATTTACACCAGATTCCCTTCAATTCCTTTGGATTTTTGTCACCACTTCCTTTTGCCAATTTAAAAGTTTTATATTATTTCTTCTTCCATTTTTTCCATTCTCTTAATTTAATTATTTCCTTTTTAATTATTTAGCGCCTCCTACTTTCATGCTACATTTCAAGAAACTGAGTGGATGTGTACCATGCGCACATGAATTTAACCCTCCCATCAAATCATAAGTAATATATTAGAAAAAAATATATTAGAACCAGCAATATATTAGAACAAAAATAATATAGTAGTATTGGTAAAATATAATAGAAAAGATGTATCAATAATAAAGATAAGTAATATAGTAGAAAAAATTACTTATAAATCTCTTTTATTATTAAATCATATCATCATATTTTGATAAAGTTTTATGCTAATTATCATCTTATGTACATATACAAAAACTTATTTCAATATAATTTCTTCTATTATTACTTTTCTAGAACTTCCTCACATTGATTTATTATAATTTTCTTCCAATATAATTTCCTGTAGTATATGTTGTAATTAAAGGAACTCATTATTAACTAAATTCAATTAAAAAAAATTACTTAGTGCCCTGTGCATTTTACTGAGACTTGTTTGTAAATGTATTTATAAAAAGCTAAATAAATATATTTTATGTTTTATTTTTCTCTGGAAAAAACAATTTAGTAACTCTATTGTGCTATTTATAACTGCTTTTTTAAAATTCAATACAAAATGTGCAGCACTTTTTAACAATTTATTTTAAAGTTATGTCATATTTTCGTTACATCAATTCAAGATAATGAGAAAATAAAGAACTAGAATAAATGATAAACTGTACGTAAAAATATTCATAATAATTCAGAACGCCTTCTGGCTGAAAATATTTTTATTATAACTGTCTTCAATTTTTTTTAATCTCATTCGGCAACATGTTTATTGTCATTCTCTTTTCAAATGATGCACGAATAATAACAGATCGATTTTTTAAAAGGAACAGATGTTTTGAAGCAGATGTTTACTTTAATAAGCTTTTCCCAAATTAATTCTTTTCCGGATGACTCAGTGTCAATAGAGCCTTATTTCTCCGGCTTTATTTATTTTGCTAATTATATTGGAATCTCTTTTCGTCAAAAATTCTCATATTACGTTTGAAGGCGAAATATTATTCTGATTTGGATATTTTATTTTCTTTAGATATTATCTTAATTATGTTTATTATCATTGGTTGTACGGAGAGATATTCGTTTAATTTATTAAAATATGAATGTTATTTAGACTTAAAAAGACAACTAAATCAAATGCAAGATTAAAAACATTGAGAATCTATTAAGTAAGAGACATTCGGTAAAATATAATTAAAGCATCAAAGTTTGATCCACTAAAGTTGAAGATGAAATATTAGATTTTTCGTGTGATTTATTCATAGTATTTTATCCCTAAATTAATAAAAAAATATATTTTTCAATTTATTTCATTTTTTACATTTAATTACAAGGAGAATACTGTTAATAGGTATTTCGTATATTGAAATTTATGTTATTCTGTTATTGAATTTTTATTATTTTTTTATATTTCTATTCCTTGAATATTTTAATTCCTTGAAATATTATTTAATTCTTTGAAATTTTTCAAAGTAGAATAATTTTTAATCGGTTTAAATGCTTTTTTAATTTATATGTTTACATGTCAGTAGAACTTACTAAACCATTTTAAAAAGTGATCCCAATTAAAGTGGTGAATATTCATTACTGTCGCCAATGCTATTTTGAACGACCATAATGGAGGAGGAAATTCTGAACTTGCAACGGTTTTTTTTAACTCAATAGTGCCTTCCAGCCTATGGATTTAGGGTGCTCTTCCCTGTCAGATCAATTTGCGAAGCTCTGTTCGGAGCTGTCTTATTTAGAATAGCGCTATAACAATCAAGTTAAATTTTTATAATTTTTTTTTCTACAAAATTGCCTTCTCTTTAAACCTTTCCATGATTTTACATGAGAAACTTATGAAATTAATATTTAAAGAAAAAAAAAAAGACACAGATACTTGAATTTATTGATGACAAAAATATTCAATAACATTGTTGAAAATCAAAAGAAAATGCCCTTGAAAGAAAAGAACGAAAGAAAAGAAAAGAAAAGTACGAAAAATCGATTATTTGTCATCTATTTTATACCTAATAGATCGAACTGCAGCTAATAATAAAAAATAAAATAATAAAAAAACATTTGCCGACCTATTTTCAAGAAAAGCTCCCACTATAATGTAGAGTTCCATCACCTTCAATTACAAAATAAACTCTCACTCTCTACTAATAAAAAAAAAAAAAAGAAAAACCCCAACCAAAAAAAAAAAAAAAAAAAAAAAAAAAAGAAAAAGAGAAAGAAAGAAAAAAAATCCACCTCTGACATTACGAGCCTTCCGCTTGTTTGTCACGACATAAGCCGTCTAAGCAGCTTCTATATTATGAAACCGAGTTGGGGAAAACAGAAACACCAAATAAAAGTACATTGGCGAGAGGATCGGTTTATGGTCGCCATTCCAAACATCCATGTCACTGCAGGAATCGAATCTGAAGCCTGTGAGACCAATGGCCAGAGCGCTGCCAATTGGCCACCAGGCCGCCGCTTTGTTTGGGGCTGTCTAATTTAGAATAATAATGCGTTAACAATCAGGTTAAGTTTTATACTTTTTGTTTACAAAAAATTGAATTCTATTTTTCACCTTGCCATGATTTTACATGAGAAACCTATGTAGTTAATATTTAAAGAAAAAAAAAAGCACAAACATATGAACACACACGAATTTATTGATGGAAAAAAATATTCAATAACATGCTTGAAAATAAAAGAAGAAAGTGCCTTTTAAAAGAAAAGAACGGAAAAAAAAAAAGAGTACGAAAAAAATCGATGATTTGTCATTTATTTTATACCTAATCGATCGAACTGCTACTAATAATAAAAAAAAAAAATAAAAAAAAAAAGTTTTGCCGACCTATTTTCAAGAAAAAAACTCCCACTATAATGCAGAGTCAGCACCTTCAATTACGAAATAAACTCTCCCTCTACTAATAAAAAAGAAAAAACCTAACGAAAGAAAGAAAAAAAAAAAAAAATAGAGAAAGAAAGAGACAGAGAGAAAAAAAAATCAACTACTGACATTACGAGTCGTCCGCTTGCTTGTCACGACATAAGCCGTCCAAGCAGCTGCTATGTTATGAAACCGAGTTGGGAAAACACAAACACCAAATAAAAGTACATTGACGAGAGAGGATCGGCTTATAGTCGTCATTCCAAACCACTAACAAACAGCCACACCACTGCAGGATTCGAATATGAAGCCTGTGAGTCCAATGGCCAGAGCGCTAGCCAATTTCCATCCAGCTGTCGCTTTGTTTGCGGCTGTCTAATTTAGAATAACGAAGCATTAACGATTAGGTTAAAATTTATTGTTATTTTTTTACAAAAATTACCTTCCCGTTCATTTTTGCCATGATTTTACAAGATAAACCTTTGCAATTAATATTTAAAAAGAAAAAAAAGCACAAATGCTTGAATTTAGTAATGACAAAAATATTCAATAACTTTGTTGAAAATCAAAAGAAAGTGCCCTTAAAAAAAAAAAAAAAAAAACGAAAGAAAAAAAAAAAGAAAAGTACGAAAAAATCGATGATTTGTCATTTATTTTACACCTAATCGATCGAACTGCTGCTAATAATAAAAAAAAAAATAAATAAAAAAAAAACTTTTGCCGACCTATTTTCAAGAAAAACTCCCACTATAATGTTGAGTCAGCAGTTTCCATCACCTTCAATTACGAAATAAACTTTCCCTCTACTAATAAAAAAAAAAAAAAAAAATCTAACAAAAAAAAAAAAAAAAAGAGAGAAAGAAATGAGACAGAGAGAAAAAAAAATCAACCTCTGACATTACGAGCCGTCCGCTTGCTTGTCACAACATAAGCCGTCTAAGCAGCTGCTATGTTATGAAACCGAGTTGGGAAAACACAAACACCAAATAAAAAGCACATTGGCGAGAGAGGATCGGTTTATAGTCGCCAATGTTTTCTCACGCTGTGCCAGTCTTTTTCCGGTACAGTATCGAGTTGCAGTTTAGAAAAGGGGTACACGGCTTAGTGGCATACATGTTCTTTTTTTTTTTTTTCTTCTATTTCGTTCCATCATTTCCGCCTTTTTGATATCTATCGTTTAAATGACATTCCACGCATGAGTGATTTTATTCGAGATGAGTTATCGTGTTGTGATAGTTAGGCTCTGATAGGTGTGAAAAGCAAAGATAAATTCATTAGACACGTTCGAAATGACGTTAGTTCCCCTCGCCAATTATTCTCTTCAATGGAGATAAAAAAAAAATGTTAAGAGAAACGAGGTCGTGTCAAAATGTGAATATTTGTGTATTTATTCTTAATGAAGTTCTGAGGATAATATATCGATTTTTTTATGCTTTTTACTGACAGAGCTGTCTATTTAGAATGAAAATTTTTCTTGGCGTTATTTAGTTTGTTTATTAAATTAATATTTGGTTCTAAATATAATTTTTAAACAAGGAAATGTATTCTATATTTATTCATCAATTTTTTATACTTACGTTACGTGAAAATAGATAAAAAGGCTTCATTCAGCCAATACTCTGATAAAATTTTAAATTTCATTATTGTTTTTCTTTTCATTTCTTTGATTAAATGTGGTACGTATAGCTTTAATTCATTTTTTAAAAAATTTTATAGAATATGTGCTAATATTTGCATATTTATTATTCTTTATGAAATTCCTTGGATAATAATTCCAGATTTTTTATATATTAACTCATTTTTTAATAGATCTCTAAATTTCTATTTAAAATCCTTCTTTGCGATAGATAGTTTATTTACAAAAATGGTTATCTTTCGTAACTATATAAATTTAAATAACATTATTAATGTATCGAAATTATAATATTATCTAAATATTATAAATTATCCAGTAAAACTTAAAAAATTTAATTATTCTCTATGAAATTCTTGGATAATAATTCGAAATTGTTTTATGTATCAACTCGTTTTTTAATGGAGCTCTAAATTTCGATTTAAAAATCCATATTCGTGATAGGTAATTTATTTACAAAAATGGTTGTCTTTCATAAATATATCAATTTAGATAATATTATTAATTAATAGAAATTATAATATTATCTAAATATTATAAAATATCCAATAGAAATTTAGATAATTTAATTATTTTAATTTAAGTAACTACTAATTATACATACATATAAAATGATTACTTGTTCTATTCAATTTATATTGCCATGTAAGTTTTAAAAACAGGGAATTCGTTCATTTCTTTTGATATGGGATATATAACTGAATATTATGATATTTCAAAATGTGAAGAAATGAAAACCTTTAATACTTTAGTAAAATTTTGAACGGATATTTTTTAGTGTATTTATTGTTTTGTTAGTTTTAATAATAAGTTCAGAATTTCGAAAGAAAATCAATACTAGATGACAAGTATTAATTAATTTTAAACGTAAATTAATAACTGGGATTTATAACAACATAATTAATTAATGATAACATACACAAGAAGCAGTTTTTCAATTACTATATTATTGATTCCATTACTCAAATTACATTTTAAAAATTTATAAAAATGTTTTTATTTCGTTTAAACGTATGACTGGATTAGTTTAAATACTTATATTTTAAAAAATTAAAAAATGAACTAGATATGTTAAAATAAAAATGTTTCTTTATTTGCCAATTTTCCTTAATGAAGTTTTGAAGATTTGAAATCGTACTTCTTTATATATATTTTTATTAATATAATCCATTTGAATAAATAAAAGGTTTGTAGGAAATTAAATAATTGTAAATTGATTAAACTGAAGCATTAACAGATAATTATTTATAATAAATCTTTATTAAGTTACACAGGAATATTCCATGGATAAATGTTAAAAAGAATATTTCAAATTCATTCAACTATCAACAATTTTTTTAATTATTAATCGATTAACAAAAGAATTAAAAATATAAAAAAACCTAATAGATGCTTCGTAATTTTAATAGTAAGGAGAAATTTGACGAATAAATGTTGACTAATAAATGACGAATAATAGTTTTTCCTGTAGTTAACTTATTAAATTTATTTATTTATAACTAAATCTAATTGTCTACAAAAAAAATAGAAAATTATTTCTTATTATATGTTAAATATTTTTAATGTTTCTTTTTTAATTATTTCTAGATTACATGAATGAATTTTAAATTTAGTTCAATGAAATTTCATCAACTTAAACATATTAAAATTTCCATTACATTTATTATTTATGGAAATATGCACAAGAAATAATTATGAATTTAAATATTTTGGTACTATATTTTTTTCTTATTCATTTTTTGCTCTTGCAAATTCAATTTTAAACATATGACCTTTTATATTTTCTTTTTCTTGCCTTGCAAAAAACAAATTGCGATAAATAAACTTTTTAATTTAAAAGAAAGCAAAAATTGTTTAAAAAATGTGCATAAGTTAGTTAAATTTAGAAAAGTTTAAACCCTGGGTGGCTATGTTAAAGTATTAAAAATAAAAGGTCATAGTAAAACATTCTCGCCATTCAATTTCGTAAAACAGACTGCTAAAAAATTTTTACGGGCTGAAAAAAAGTTATATGTCTGAAACGTGATCCAAACGCCAGCTATATTTAAAAACTTTTTCCTCCTTGGCTCTTTTTTTAATCAACGAATTTTGCTTGCTGTTCTAGTTTACTTTCTAAGAGGTCAAAATTTCATTACCCCCTGCTGCAATATTCTAAAAAGAAACCTTTCAGTACAGGAGCAGAAATTGCAGTGACAAAGAAAAAAAAGGCAAGCACTTAAGACTTACTTGTAATTTAATAAGATGATAATAAACTTTTTTTTTTTCAACCCTGGTCTTGTAATTCATTAGATTAAATCTGAATTAATGACTTAAGATCAATAAAAAGCGGACTGTATTATTTTAATTTGGAGTTTTTGTCTATGTTTTCCCTGAAACAAAAAAAAATCAAGTTAAAAAAACATTCATATAAAGCCAAAGGGGGTCATTATCTATAAAATTTGATAAAAAAACTCTGAATTATATTTATTAACACAAGGGCATTTAATTAAAAGAGAATATTCATAGACTTATTAAGTCAAACAGACAAATGCACACCTTTAATTATGATAGAAACATAACTTGAGGATTATTTAACAGGGGGTTTAAAAATTTAACTGTATTAGAAAAAATTCAATACAGCATAAACTTGGTTTGTTAAATCTAAGGAGGAAGATTTGAATTATTGTTTTAATCTTACCTGTAATTGGTTTATGAGTGCTTCTTTAGAGAACATGAAGTTAATATTTTATTGGACAATATCAAGCCAATCTTTCATGGAGAATATCAAAAAAGTATTCAAATTTTGAATTGTTTTATGAGTGCATCTTATTATCTGTTCAGTGCATCTTCATTATCGTAGAACATCAGAGTCAATCTTTATTGGAGAATATCAAGTAAATAGAAAAATTACTGAGAATATATTAAGAAAATATTCCGATTCACCCTATGATCTTGGTGGTAGCATGTCTATATGTTAAAACAATGAATATAGTTATTTGCAATACTACTAAAGATTATCTTCACCATGATCTTGGTAGCATGCCTATATGTCACAATGAGAACCCACTATTTTATCGTGTTCGTTTGAAATTTTCAATAGTTACTTTTTAACATAGAAATGAAAAACAAATTAGGTTGGCATCCAAAAATCGAGGTCCCAGTATATATCAATGTTATTTGAAAGTAATACATATTTCTAATAAATATAACAATGATACATAATCAAAATGTTTGATGATTTGCTCATTTGAGTTGATGTGAGCAGCCTTGTCATAATTTCTTTTTTGCTACAAATGTCATTAGTTAAAATTTAATTCTTTCTCGATTAGCATAAACATTTTTTTAAAAATATCGGTGCAATTATATCATTTTAGTGTTTCTATAAGTTTACAACACAAACAATTAAAAACCTAAATCAAAATTCAGATATTTGAAACTTAAAACAAGATAGACGTATCTCCATATAAAAAGACGATTGTTCACTGTTTTTGAAAAAGAACAAATGACCGTATAAATCCAAAAAGACACTTGTATTATATTTAGTGCACTCTTTTTGAAAATAAATATCTCGCTATCTCTTTTGAATGCGCTTTTTATCAATAAGACAAAAAGCAGTGTCTTTAAAAAAAAAAAATGATGTGCAATATATCATTATGAAAATGCCTTGTCTTCTGATGCTACTTTTAAATATGAGCTGGTGCTTTGAATCAGTATGATAGAAAGCAGCATCTTGAGACTTTATTCCCTGGTAATTCTATATATCTTTGAGGAAGATTAAGTTGTTTGAATTATTTTATAAATATAAGATAGCAAGTAAAACAAAAGCGATCTTTATAGTTAGTGATTTTATTGATAATGTTTTGATTATCCTAGGTTTCATGCTCTTATAAATGGCATATTTGTTCAAGTATTTTTTGTCATGAGAAATTCTTTCCATTCTTGATCAAATTACAGAACAAAATTAAAAAATCATCGGTATTTCTTTTTTTGTTATAACATGATATGACTGGTGAAATTATCTTTTGTGTCTGATCATTGTCATTTTGGTTGATGTTTGAAATAAGAGTTGTGGGAATTTAATTAAAATATATAACGTATAAAATGAATTGAAAATTAGAAAATAAATTAAGTATTAGCATATTTTTATTATATTTTACACTGGAAGTATGTTTCAGGCGTTGTTAAACTTTTTATATGAAATTTAATTCAAATTTTAAAATAAATTCAGAATATTTTGTTATTTGTCACATTATTTATAATATAACAGAAGCAACTTTATTTTGAGACTCAAGAGAAATAAAAAAAAAATGCCTAAAATATTTTCATGATTATTAAGGCTGTTTTACATAAATTCTCTCATAAAATATTTTACATTAATTTGTTCTACTCTATATAGTTTCTTGTAGTTTTTTTCTAATTTTATCCTGTGAAATTAAATTAGTGGGACCAATATTTATTTTCCTTTTTATACAATGTTGGCCTGGTGTTTTTCATTTCAGTTTTATTCCCTCTTTCTGAAAGGATTTTATAGGTATAATACCATATGTATATTGCACATGTATTATATATGCATAATACCATATGTATATTGCACATATGTATTATAGGTATAAAAATATGTATAAAACCTTATACCATTTGCTTAAATGTTATATAGGTATAGTACCATATGCATATTGCATAAAATATGTATATTACCGTATGTATATTGCATAGGTATTATAGGTAAATACCATATGTATATTGCATATATTATAGGTATAATAAAAATGTATATTGCACATGTAGTATATATGTGTATAATATATTATGTGTATTATATAGGTATTATATAGGTATGATGCCATATGTATATTGCATAGGTATTATATAAGTACAGTACCGTATGTATGCATAGGATTTATATAGGTATATTACCGTATCTATATCGCAAAGGTATTATATAGGTATAATACTGTATGTATATTGCATAATTATTATGTAGGTATAATACCGTAGTATTATATTGGTATACCGTAAATATATACCGAAGTATTATATTGGTATACCGTAGTATTATATTGGTATAATACCGTATATATACTGCATATGTATTATATATGTATAATACCATATGTATATTGCATAGTTATTATATAGGTATAATACCATATGCATTGCATAGGTACTATATTGGCATGACACCATATGTACATTGCATAGGTATTATATAGGTATAGTACCATATGTATATTGCATATGTATTATATAGGTATAGTACATAATATTGTATATATTATATAGGTATATATACCGTATGTATATTGCATAACTATTATACAGGTATAATATCATATGTAATATATATTGCATAGGCATTATATATGTATAATCTCATATGTATATTGCATAGGTATTAACTTCAGAGACGCATGCATTCTCTTGTCATATTCAAATATATATATCATATATATTCATATTTTAGCATATTTCAGCATATTTCGTGTCATATCGTATATTTCGTAAAAACGTCCTCATCAGAAAACATAACCGTTATGTCATGATTTTTACTGCATATGGTCATCTATTCATCTTGTTTCTGAAAGTAGAGACTGCAATGGGTACTGTCAGGGAACGAACCTGAGTTCTCCCCTGCACGCTAACAGCACTTGTTAAGTATGTTCTTAATGTGCCCAATATGAAAAGATTTTACATATTTCTAAATCAAAATTTGTTTTTAAATTTCACCTTTATAGAGCTTAATTATTTTTATACTTTGTTTCAAAAATATAACTAAAGTTTTACCTAAAATAAATGAACCTTACAGTAATTCAATAACAGGCATAAAAACTACAAATATTATTAAATAATTCAATAATAAATAAGCATCAAAGTAATTTTAGTTTTTTTAATTCCATACATCATTTTTTTCCATTACTCAGTTAATGACAAAAGATAAAAACATGTCCTTCAGCCATAACTGAATTTTTAATATACTACCTCTTAGCATAATATATTTAATAATTGACGTATTTCCAAAGCAAATGATATAATTCAAAACGAATTATGAGTTTCTAGGAAACACATAAACTTTTTATTGAAATAAAAAAAAATCTAATAAACCTTCTGTTGTTTGCTGACAGAAAACATAACCATAGAAACTGATCGGATCTATATCCATTCTCAGCTTTATGATCTCATAATTTATCTTTTTTTTTATCTGCAACGTACCTCTCACTCATTTTTTTTTTTTCTTCCCACTGAAAAAATATTTGGTTTTTTCACGTAACTTCCAATGATAACGAAATGAGGTTTTTTAGATTAAAAGTCGAAGTTCAGAGCACGCAAGCATGGTAAAGCAATTCTGAGAGGTTTTTGGAAATAAATGAAAAACAATCCCTAGAGTACCCTGTCATATAAATCATTGTATCTGCCTTCTCTCGATATTGGTGTATTTGATGATTTTTTGAATTGTTCAGAAAAAAAAGTTATTTTAGTTTTTTGAAGAATGTCTGATTTGAATTCTAACTCATTCCATGAATATTTTTTATTCAGTGTCTGCGTTTTTTTTTATTCAGTCTCGTGTTTCATAAGATGTGCCATGAGTAGTATTTGATAAATATATGGATATTATAAATTCGCGAAACTTGTTGATGATTTTGTGATGGTGTCTATTATGCCTGACTATTGAGGAATTAGGAGAGATTTAGAACTTGAAGTATTTTTAGAGTTAACATCCTCGAATTGGTGTCGCGTGGAAATAAAATCAGAAAGATTCTTCCTGAAGTAAAATGCTTCCGGTTGATGCGAGATCCTGACATAGTCCTAGTGTCGCCATCGAGACTCCTCTTTTTCAGATATCTGACTACTTTCCGAATATGGCGTGACCGTGACTGGACAGCACCTCATCATATACCCTACTGTTCTTAATTGTATCCTTTTTGTGTTACTCTCAATACCTTGAGTGATTGTTTTTGTCGTTCTATGTTGAGCTGCTCGTTGACTAATGATGGAGAGTCGGAGACGGGCAAATGATAAAAGATAAAGTTTGTAACATTTGCTAAACCAGTGTCTTTAAATCAGCAATGACAGAAATATACTTAATTATTTAAATAATCTTTACCAATTTGAAACATGTTTTATTTGAACGTTGTCTCTGATGTTAGCAAGGAATCTTCTCTTGACTCTGTATTGAAATATACTGCCTGCTAACATACATGAACGTTTCCTGATGATACTTGACTCCATGTTAGATATTTGTATAAATTGATTAATAGATTGAATAAATTTTAGACATACTATATTATTATATATATGCTCTAAAATGACTTCTATATTTCAACTATATTGTATATATTTTCTATTTATAATGGCCGCTATAATGGTTGATATGTAACAGATTCGACTTTTATTCAAAGTGCACTATAGAGACCCTTCCACTCTACACCCACATTATGTCATAATTTAGTATTAAAAATCTCTAAAAGCAGCGTCTGGTTGTACGGAGTATACATGTAAAAATTTAATAGTTTATCCTGCATAACTATATACATAATGATTTATAAATGTAAAAGATTGTAAAGTAAATATAAACCTATTTTCTTATATATGCATTTTTCATGTATTTATAAAATCTTGAAATCTTAATATGCCTTTATTAAGTTATTGAAAAATAAAGTGCTTTGCGTAATGTTTTTAAACAAACTTTATTTAATGGATATGTAAAGCATAAAATTTTATAGTAAAACTAGGTAATGGTTAAGAAAAGTAAAAAATATTTAATGTTTTCAAAGAAGAAGAAAAAAAGGGGCACTTTTAACCATTTTGTTTTATAAAAGTAGACTACCTTAAATAAATAGAGCTTATTAAATGATAAGAAAAACATTTTTAAAAATATTTTTCTCTGCAGCTATCTGCCCTTCCCACGAAATAAGCTCTTATCTCTTGCATTATTTATTTTTCAGGCATATATTTATACAGCAACTTGATTTCTGAAAGCGACATGGAAAACATAATGGCGCTCTGTACAAATACATACTCTTTTGTTAGGGCAAGATAAAAGCTTTAATGCAAACTAACTAAAAATAGAAGTTAAGCTATATAACAGCATGCAAAATTAGCTCCAGTTTTGCGTTAAAATGAAACATTTCCTGAAAGCAGACAATAAGGCAAACAAAATAAAAGATCACAATGGCCCGTTGTGCAAAAATTAGTTCAATTCATGTTAACATTTAACTAAAGCATTTTATCCATTTTGTTATAAAATGCGAAGATTTCTAGCACATTTTATGATATTTGTTTAATAAAGGAAATTCAAACTGTTGATCGAATTAATTGTAACTGTCAAATTTTATTTTATAAATAGTCAAATTTACTTCCGTAATCAATTATTTTTCGATTGAACTAAAAGGTAGAAGATATTTAAATAAAAGGGAAAAATATATTTTTTAAATGATTGTTATATAACATCGTTAGAAATGTAATTGTGAAGTATATTTATGAATTATATCGTTACTTCTGACAGAGTAATATAGCATGTTACTCATTTTGCAGAAAAGAAACAGATTTAATTCATCAGAAGGCTTGCGTTACAGTCACTGCTTTTAAAAATGTGTAGACTTATATTTAATTATGCCAGTCGATCTCCCATCGAATTTCCTGATAATAACTTCCATAATTCCTCAAGTATGACACGCAGATGATGGTAGTAATTTCTAGGATAATAAAAAAATCTTAAATAATGGCGTATACAAAAGTATAATATTATCGAACATGAGAATTACGTCTGCAACGTGCCTAACTCGTGGCTCAATGATAGCAGCATACGCAGCTAGTGAGTATTAGCTATTTATATTTATACCGTCATATTTGGTATTTTTTGCGAGGAGGGGATATTTCGTATCCTTAACACTTTCAATCTTCTTTCTTTAATTTCTTTCACGACCAAATAATTATATAATAAAATTATTAAATGTAAAAAATTACACTAAAGGATGGCTGGTGAAAGCAAAGAGAATTATATATATATATATGTGTGTGTGTGTATTTTTAAATTTATATTGTTACTTCAATCTTCAATGGGTTTATGCAATATTTTAAATTCCCTATTTTCCTTTTTTATTACTTATTTTATTACTTTATATTTTTTTACTTTG
Organism: Caerostris extrusa; assembly: GCA_021605095.1. NCBI lineage: Eukaryota > Metazoa > Arthropoda > Arachnida > Araneae > Araneidae > Caerostris > Caerostris extrusa. Next base: position 2,709 of record BPLR01021261.1, on the reverse strand, counting down.
AATTTATTAAAAAATAAGCAATATATTTCTGAAAAAGGTGTCAATGATTTAGTTTTACTGAAAAATATTCGTAGCTTTCATCTCAACTACATAATTGATTTTATTAGAACATATTTACATGGACTTCATTTCACATTAAAAAATATAATTTGTGGTGACAACAGTAGTATTCGCATTACTGAAATAAAGGGTCCACGGCTTTCTTCATTCTGGGAACCAGAATCCGTTAAACATCAAATGTAAAAAAACTTTCAGATCTCTGATTTAGTGGAATATTAAAATCAACAGCTATTAATCACGATTATTGCAATCTAAAATTATTCGTGTTACTAGCATAATTTGTCCATGGCTTTTTTCATTGTTGGAAAGAGAATCCGTTAAACATAAAATGCCAAGAACTTTTTAGATCTCTGATTTAGTGGAATAATACAAACTCAATGGCGATTAATCACGATTATCGCAATCTAAAATTCTTTTCCAAACACATTTCAAATGTTTCCCATCACTTTTTGTCTGTCACATAAAGAACAAATCTATCTTAATAGCCTGGACGAGTGCCTCTGCCCGAGCTCATTAAATACAGACAAACAACAATGGCTTCCGTTAGTCCTGTTAATACTGCTGTCATTACTCACAGTTAGCCTCCGACAAAGAAGAACAAGCGAAATCATCCGCAATGTCTCGAGCCAATGGGTTAATGCCCTCTGATCATAAGGAAGGCTAGATGGATGTCGGCCTTGATGGGTGACGACTATTACGTTTGCGTTAATCCAAATCGGCATTCTTACGCGTCTCTGGAATTTTCACCCAAAGTGTTCCATTTATTAGTTTTGTTCCCTTTATATTGTTCGTAATAAATATGTCTTTTTTTTTTTATTCTTCTTGCTTGTTTTTATTGATTCTTCATTGCAAGTTATATATATATATATATATATATATATATATATATATATATACTAGCAGAACACGGCATATAAAAAAAATTGCATTGTAGAAAATGACATATCACAAGTATATTCTGAATGTTCCAATATATGTGCATACTAATTTTCATGGATATCGTTTGAATGGTATATAAGATGAAATGCTGCAGCACCATCTGGTGGCATATAACAATAAAAGGAATAGCACAAACATATTCTCCATACTGAATGCATATTATTATCAATTTTTATAGCGATTGGTTGAATGGTATAGAAGTTGATATACCGCAGCAACATCTGGTATATCATATATATATGCTGGTATCATACATATATATATAATTCTAGTGTACATGTGTTTGCCACTGAACTCCTCCCTAAGCGGCTGCAGTGATTTTTATAAAAAATTTCTGTGTGTTTGAGTGGGTCTCTGGATGGTGTAGATTCACTATTGTACCCGGTAGATGGCCCTGCAATATATATAATTCTTGTGTGCTTCTATGAAATTTTTTGTGTGTATTTGCCAAAACATGAAGAATGTTTTTATATTACCCCTGCTGTAGATGGTGTTGCAGCATATCAACTTCTATTCAACAAATCGCAACGATTTTTATTTTTCTACAATGTATTTTTTTTTTTTGGCAGGACAACGTATGTCTGTGGTTCTGCTTGTATATATATAACATTACATTCCGAGGAATAAATGGTGACTTAACGTCTTCCTAGAGAAATGATGATATTCAGCAATTACAACGCTGCGTTTGTGTGTAAAGTGAAAGAAAAACCCAAGAAACTTTCAAAAGAAGTCTAAACATGAAATTCTCATATACACATCACTATCGATATCGATAATTTACATTTTATTAAACCAGTGACTACAACTCATGTAGTGCATGGTTCCGAACATATCACATCCTGCACATATTTATTGAATTGCGAGTTGAGCATTAATTTGTTAATAATTTTTTTATCATGGTAGTCTTACCTTTTCATGTTATTATGCTGATTTATTGCATGCAGTTTAACAACGCAAGATATTTAGTAATAAAACTACTGTTTCAGGGTCAGTATAGTTACAGTGCGTTAGTCGAACTGTAACGGTATGCATAATTTCTCTATTTACTATTGATTTATATTATGCTATAGAGATCTCAAATTTGAGATATATATAAACAAAAAATTATTTAAAAAAAAAAATTAATTTCCAGTTAGTATCAGAAATTAGCAATGGCTCATATAAAGTTAATAGGTTGATATACTTAATTCTTAAGAAAGATATATTCATAAGAAAGAACGGTATTGAAGGTTGGCGACGACTAATATGTTAACAACAAGAATCTTTTATGCATCTGGGAATTTTCGCCCACATGTCTCATTATGCCTTTTAGTAGCTTATATTTTGTGTTATGTTTTAAATCATTTTTATGCATTTAAATTGTTCAGATATATTTTTTAATATATTATATTAATATTTTAATATATTATATTAATATTTTAATATATTATATTAATTTTTTTAATATATATATTAATATTTTTATATTATATTGGTGACTTAACTGCTTTGCTACTTTTAAAGCTGCTTTTTCTCTTAGATATGCTGTGCGGTTTGTTATTACATTATTTATCATGAAAATTATACACATGATGAAATATGTTTTATTTCATTTATCATTTCTTATCACTTCTTTTTATTTCATTATCCGTTTTATTTCATTTTTTCATTTTATTCATTTTTGTTTCTTGTTAGTTATTTAAAAATATTTATTACAGCAATGTGAAGAAG
>BPLR01021260.1:0-66824 GCA_021605095.1 Caerostris extrusa | reverse complement strand
CGGAAATCTCAGGATGCTTTTTTGAATATTATAGTCATTTATGTAGTTACTTACTAACAGGATTGCATTGCAGTGCATTACTTAATAAACATTAACTGAATATAAATGCGTTCAAAATTTATAATAATAGATTAATTTATTCAACTAATAGATTTTCTAACTTGTAGTCTATTGTTGACTTGCATAACTAGTGTACAGGAGATGAAACAGCAGGGACTGCTTTCAGAAACAGAACAACAGCACGTATGACAGTGTATGTGGTCTTCTATTCATATTCCATGTATTAGAGATATAAATATCTTATATGAATTTTCCGGATTTTCTAACATATTACATGACAATTTAAATTTTCTCACCATTTTTTTCCATAGGTGTCTAGGAAAGAACAAACAACTAGGATATGTACAACAATACCGTCAGCAGAGTGAACTTCCCATCTAATGCTCACCAGCCGCACTGAGCCATGAGCCGGCACTAGATAATCTTCATTGCATACCTGTTTTAAACTCAAAAATATTTTATAAACATAAATAATTTCTTTAAAACTGCTGAAACATACATGTTTTGTCAAGTTTTGACTAAGTATATCGCAGTAAAAATATTTTTTTCATTAAAACAACAAAGTAATTGAGTATTAATTTTTAGAAGTAAAATGTTTGACAAATATATACTGATGATCTCGAGTTTTTATAAAATTATATATAGAAGAATATTTAAATTCAAACACAGAAAGCTAATTTATTTTACATTCATAGTCGTAAATTGTTGGATAAACGTTTTCAGGAAAAAAATAAAACTGTTTTAATTTTCAATATAGAATTTTTAGAACTAAACAGTTTCGAAAGTATTGTTCTTTGTTTTCAATTAGAAAAAAAAAAATCGAAAAATGATTTCTCATTCTATATTATATTTGTTTTCATTATTTAGAGCAGTTACTTTTAGGTAATTCAACACATTTCTATTAATTTACATTACATTTCATTAATTCAAATTATATAAAATAAATCTGAAAATATCAATGTCGATAAAATACAAAAGGTGGCGTGAAAGATTTCAGAGATTAATTCAATTAAAATGTTTCATCTTTTGCCTTAATTACAGCACTTTTGGTTCACGGAACTGGCGAACAATTCCTTTTATATCCGACGGAATAATTCATCAGGTCACAATAAATGAAGACAAATCCTTTCACGTTTTTGCAGATTTCCTTTTGACACTGGCACGAATTTCGCATTTGCGGAAATTTCATTGGGAACACGGAGATTGTTCTCCTTTTTAATAAGCATTATTCCACGTCCTTCTATCAAATCTAGGTGGTCCTGGAGGAATTCCAGTCGTTGAGTAGGAAATGACGGGCCGCAAGGGAGACCTGTTTCATTTCGTGGAAGGAGGAAAGGGCCTCGAGTTATGCATTAGAAGTGTCTTTTAATTTTATGAGTGGTCGCATGGAAAGTTTTGTCGCTTCATTAGTCTAAACAGGCAGCAGAACTGGAAAAAGGCCTTCTCATTTAATCCCGTGGAATTTGTAACGAAATTACCTAAATCCTTTCTGAGAAAACATGTCAATGGCTTTACCTTCAGAAATCAATTGAGCTTTAACTTTTATCAACTTTTAAAGATTATTTGAAGAAGCAGAATTACGAAAATAATGCAAAAGATTTACCTCACATATTAAAAAATGTATATTTTTATTACGTGAAGGAATTATAAAATATAAAATTTATTGGAATATAAATATACTTTTGTAACATTTAATATATAACCTAATATAAATATACCTATTATAATATTTAATATGAAGCTGAATATAAATATACTTATTATAATATTTAATATATATCTGAATATAAATGTACTTGTTATAATATTTATTAAATATCAGAATATACATATTTTCTGAAGTAATTGGTCTAAATAATATTATTGCTCAACTATGACATAGTATTAACGAATATAACTAGAAGCTGGAGAATACTGGTTAGAATCGCTGTTTGTAACGAAGCATATCATTTTCATGACGCTTTGGTCTGCGTAAATCTTGATATACTTTTGAATAGTATTGTAATTTAAATAGTTACTTACTAAATGGATTGCATTGCAGTAAATACACTTACATTACACACTAAACATTACCAGAATCTGAATATATTCAGAAATTTATAATGATATATAATTTTATTCAACTAACAGATTTTTAACTTATAGTCTATTGTTGAAATGTATTGCTAGCGTACAGGAGATGAAACAACAGAGACTGCTTTCAGAAACAGAATTTAACAGAAAACAGAACATGAAACAGTGCAATAACAGTCTTCTATATATTCCATGTACAAAAGATATAAATATCTTTTATCTACAATATAATAGGAATTTTCGGATTTTCTACCATATTATATGACAATGTAAGCTATTTACAACTAAAAGTTGAAAATGTCTCTCCATGGACTCCATTTTTCCATAGGTGTCAAGGCAACAACAAATAACTAGGTATGTACAACATAGGCGGCAGCTGAGTGAACTTCCTGCCTAATGCTCAACAGTGGCATTCGTTGCCATTGAGCCATGAATGGGGCACAAGAAAGTCTTCACTGCATAACAATTTTAAACACAAAAATAGTTTTATAAACGTAAATGATATGTTTAAATTTGATTAAACATACACATATTTTGTTGGGTTTTAACTAAATATATCGCAGAAAAAATATTTTTTCAATAAAACAACAAAGTAATTGTGTAATAATTTTAAGAAGTAAAAGGCTTTACAAATATAAAAATCTTGAGTCTTTCTAAACGGTTGCATATAATAGAATATTAAAATTCAAGCACAGAAAATTATCTTAGTTCTCATTTATATTTGTTAATTGTTCGATAAATATTTACAGAAACAAATAAACCTATTTAAATTTTCAGTATGGATATATTTTAGAACTAGAAAACATTCGACAGAATTGCTCTTAACATTCAATTAGAAATAAAATTGAAAAAGTTTTATTTTTGTTTTATTCATTTATTTCCATATTAGTTACTTGGAAATTTTAAAGTAATTTAACAAAAATTCTATTAATTCACACCCTCCTAAAATAATATAACAATGAATTTGAATGTGCACAGCGACAATAATTCAAAATTATCGATGTCTATACAGTACAAAAGGAAGTGAGAAAGATTTCAGCATTTAATTCAATTAAAATGTTTCATCCGCCTTAATTATGGTACATTTTGATTCACGGAACTGGCGAAACAATTCCTTTTATATCCGACGGAATAATTCATCAGGTCACAATAAAAATCCTTTCACGTTTTGCAGATTTCTTTTTCACTGGCACGAATATCGAACTCGCGGAAATTTCACCGGGAACATGGAGATTGTTCTCTTTTTAAAAAGCGTTATTCCACGTCCTTCTATCAAACTCTAGGTGGTCCTGGAGGAATTCCATGGCTGCAGTATGAAATGACGGGCCGCGAGGGTGGTTTGTTTCATTTCGTGGAAGGAGGAAAAGGGCCTTGAGCAAGCATTAGAAGCGTCTTTTAATTTTATACAGTGATCGCATGGAAAGTTTTGTCGCTTCATTAGTCTAAACAGGCAGCAGAATTAGAAAATGGATTTCTCATTTAATCCCGTGGAATTTGTAAGGAAATTACCTAAATCATTCCAGAGAAAACATGCCAATGCATTGACCTCCAGAAATCAATGGAGCAAACTTATAAAGGTTATTGCAACTTGAAGAATTACGAAAATTACAAAATGATTTTCATACATAATTTATTAAAATATAAAATATTTCCGAATATAAATATACTTATTACAATATTTAATATATCTCGGAATATAAATGTACTTATTATAATATTATATTAAATCGAATATATACATACTATATTACAAGGTTTTTTTGTCTGAATAATATTATTGTCGAACTATGACATAGTATTGACGTGTATAGTTAGTAGCAACAGAATATGGAGGTTACAATTGTTAGAATCGGTGTGTGTAACGAAGCGTCATTTCCATCTTTGTTCTTCGGAAATTTCAGGAACGTTTGAATATAACTCTAATTTAAATAGTTACTTACAAAAGTTCACATCGCAATAAATGCACTTAAATTACTTAGTAAGTTTTATCAGAATATAACTTTATTCTAAACGTTATATATTAATTTATTCAACTAATAGATTTTCCTATCTTATACTCTATTGTTGTTTTGTATAGCTAGCGTACAGCAGAAGGTCAGAAGTTATAAATATCTTTTATTTATAATCTAATATGAATTTTCCGACTTTTCTACAATATTACATGAAAACGCAAGACATTCACTCTTAAAATTTACATTTTCTATAGAAAAGCAGCATTTTTCCATAAGTGTCTGTCATCTGTTCGTGGCATACTTCAAATTTCGCGAGAAATAATAACAATAAAAGAATTGTAGAATAATTTAAAAAGCAAAAATAATCAATTGAAGTACAACATTAACTTATAAATTGCCAGAATGAATCAATGGGTTCATTCGTATACAACTTATTCAAAATGGAATCCTACATAAATTTTAATATATTACTGGATTTATCTATCTATATTTATATATATTTAAATGTTTTGTATAAAATGTTTTTATAAGTAAAATTTCATTATTCATAATGCAGAACAAAAAATAATCAAATTGTTGAAGAAGATATTTGCCAGAAATTAAAACGTTAATTTAATTTAAGAGCAGTTATCAAGAGGAGAAATAAATTGACAGTAACATTTTCTTGATTGAAAAATTTATCATGGAAAAGAAAAAAGAAAAAATTTATCATCAAAAATTTATCATATTTTCCAAAATTGCATTAGTTACACACAAAAAAAACTGAATTAATTATAAGCATAAATATAACTGCAAGTGCCTTTTAAGAATTTTATTGATCTATAAGAATATTAACTAAAAGTAAATTTTCATATAATTATTTTTACCAAGAGAGTTAGCATTAATAACAAAAAAAAAAAAAAAAAATAACAAAAAAAAAAATAAAAGTACCAATGATTTAAAACGGATAAATGATATTTAAATGCGTCATTTATATACTATTGTTACAATTAATTATGTATAAATAATTATATTAACCGTAACAGCTTATTTTTAATGTTGAACAATGTCTTTTATTATACACCATTCATAAGGCACAAGATCTAGGTTTATCAGATATGTAGCTATGAAGGCATACTAATGCTGCCCTTTTGGAAGAATAATATTGTTTGTTGTACTTCCAAAATTTACGATTCAATTACACGCCAAATTAGAGTAAGTTTAGAAAAGTTAAATAAAGAATTCCGATTGTTATTACAAGACATTTTGCCACAATCTCCACTCTACTCGCTTGTAAATCTCTATTAACATCCCACTAACTAGAGTCAAATTTTCGTCTCCTTACACGTCAGCTTAAAATATTACTGATTTATGAATAGGATTATAGGAAAAAGCTAAATAATATATGAAAATATTAACTAAAAATAAAATGATGAAAATATTTAAAAAAAAAATTAATTTATTTTAATTTAAAAAATACGATAAGAAAATTTTATTTAATTACACCTAAATAAATCATTTATACTTTGAAAGATATTTATCTAAAATTTATGGGTTATAAAAATGGGGTTACATAACACGCATATGTCACGTTTTATTTTGTTGAAATGTTATCATGTCAAATTGTGTTACGAGTCTATTTTACATGAAATGATTAAAGCTTTTGTATTTAGATTCATTTTTAAGTGTAATTAAACTAAAAAAAATTATACATATATATATATATATATATATATATATATATATATATATATATTTTAAATTTAAAATATTTAGCTATTTATTTAATCCCTATTATTTCTTTTAAATTTTATCAAATTATTTCAAATTTCACTTGTTAATTTTCAAAAATATTTTCTTTCATGTATATATTTTTAGATCCATCATAAAAAAAAAAAAAAAAAACATACAATAAATTTATTCAATAAATGATCGCAGTATTAAAGTAAATAAATAAATAATCATGAAGAGCATCATGAAAGTTATTTCAACAATTTATTAATAAAATGTTTCGAGCAAACAATTTCTGAAATAAAAATACAATACTTTTAACTGTTGATGCATTTTTTTCCGAAATAGAATTTTAAAACCTTAAGTTACACAAACAGTAGATATTATGTTAAAGTAAATGATTAACAGTTGAACTCAGAAAATACGAATACTCCTTTCTCACTTTCGTTTAAAATTCCAAATTACAGAAGAAATGACGAAAATTTGTAGCCATGTCAAACTGTCACTTCACTTGAATTTAAATACTTCTCAAAGATAAAGGATCACTATACAAAGTGTGTTGGAATTTATATTTGATACAAATCTAACAACCAACCCAACTTCAGAGTAACCGTCTCCCAGATTTTAAATTAAATTTGCTGTCACAGCAATACAGGAATTTTATTTCTGGTTCAGAATAAACTCGAGAGTTTGAATTCAAGAATTACAATGATAAAGAAAAGTTCTGACTGTTTTCCCAACGTGTAGAAAGTTTTTAATAAGTTATGATTTGCACCATACTAAACGAATATGAAATATTAAAATTTCGGAAATAATTACTTTCAGCATATTTGCGTTCATTTCATTATTTTTGATGAGACGTTAAATTAAAATTAAGTATACTGCATAACAAAAAAGCTATTTCATTTGCATTTTCGATAAGTTGTTAATGAAATGCAATAATAAAATTTATAAAGTAAACATTGTTAATCTGTGTTATTTGCGATAAATTAAATTTCTACATTTAATTTAAATTATTCGTTTTCTAGGTTTATATATTATTTTTATAGCTGTAATTAAATTCATTACATTTACATTTATATGAAAGGCTTTGTTAATTAAGAATTAAAGTTTACATTGCCAAGCGTAAAGGAAGCGAATGTCGTGGTTACGTTATAATGTGTGCAGACGGATCGAGATTCGAATCTGATAGCGGCATTGTTAGTTTGGTTTGTCGCTCTACGGTCAACTTGTGCACACTGGAGCTAAACAGACCGGGACCTACAATTTAAAGTGGATTTCGAACTTCTAACAAACATCCTTACCACAGCCAGGATTCGAACCTGAAGCCTTCGGTACCAAAGGCCATTGGCGTCGTTAGAATAGCAGCGTTTAGAAAGTGGAAGACTGGCGACTGTGACAATGTATATAAACCATCTTGTTTCGATAGTCAGTCTGTCTAGTGAAGGTTTTATGTGTTTTTCTCCAAACAGCATGCAAATGCTGTGTGGTGTCTGATCCTGAGTGGCTAGCACTCTGGCGCACAATACCACAGGCGTCATGTTCGAATCCTACTGGAGGGATGGTTGTTTGTTAGTGGTACTGAATCCAAATTAAACTGTAGGTCCCGGTCTTATTAACCTAAAGCGTGCACAAAATGACCGTACAGCAACAAACCGAACCATATATATTCAGCTCGTGTTTCTCCATCATATTTCATTAGATAAAAAATCTCGAAGATCCATAAACAATACATGGCGTTTTTAAAATTTCACTACGTAACTTCTACTTGGGTAAACTGCAGAAGCTTTAAGTAAATCATTATAATAATGCAGAAAATATTTAACTAAGGTACTGTATATGTTGTCAAAATTTTGATTAAGCAGTATAGTTATTATATGTATTTATATGCATAAAATTTTTATCTAGACTTATAGTGGATTAAAAAGTTAGATTCTAAAAATCAACTTAAAGGGGATATCGAAGAATCTAGTATTAGTTCTGTTTTAAGTGTTCCTTTTGCTAAAGCTATTGCATTTCACTGAAATAAAAGATATAAAAAAATGTTTCAAAGTTCCTTATTATGAAATACTTTTAAAAAATTATTTATCTTATTTACAAAATTATCACAACGCACAGTTTCAATTGATTAAAAGGCTAATTAACTCCAACTTATTTTTGAACCCTCAATTCTTCCAAAATATTTAGAAACAATTTAATTTTTTAAGCAACATCTTTTCATACAGGGACAAAATTATCTCTCTCACCATGCTTCCTTTTATCGGTCATATCTTCTGTTGATACAAACATAATTACTAGAAGAACTCGATTTAACCAATGACAGATGGCCTTGCATCCTGCAATTTAAAACTCAAGATCACTTCCCATTTTAAACAGCCTTGATCAAACGATCAACTCTTAAAGGTTGAGTTGTCATTTATTCGATGGTATCAGCTCAGCTTTAGTCTAATGAATTTCGCTCCACGTTTTTGGTGTAATGATTATTTATGATGAAAACGAGACTTTTAGAAATTATTAAATTTACCATACGAACAACAAGTTTATTAACTGCATAAATAAGTTTCTCGTAACTTTCGCTTTCCCCATGAAATATTAAAAATTTTAAAGCTGCAAAGGACATTGATTCTCTCGTATCTTGTTTTAAATGTCATTACCTCACAGGGATTGGTGCTATGTTTTTGATTTTATTTTCGTAAATAATTTAGTCCGCTTTTACCCTTTTGTATAAGATAATGCTGAGTGGAATTGGTGAGGGATTGTTGTTTTGGATAAACAAGATTATAATGGGGAAAAGTTTTTGCTTCATCTAGTCATGTTTATTTTACATTTCGTGCATGTGTTTGACAGAATGTCTAATTAATTTATTTGCATGCATTATTATTTACAACAGAGTGTTTCATAAAATTGAATATTTATTAAGTTAATAAGTTTTTAAATTGTGTAATTTAACATTTTACTAATAAAATTTTTCACTGCTTCGACATTTTTAATAGTATTTCAGAATTTATTAAGATATTTTTAACATATATCTCTGTACTAAGCAACATAGCAGGATAAAGATTTGGCTTAATAGGTTTTCTAAGATATTAAGATATTTTCAAAATAATTTGTGTTATATAATAGATTTTCTTAAAAGATAAAAACGACAATTTTATAAAGATTTATCAATTTAAAAATACACATTTATTTGCACACAATGCTAAATGAGAAATATTTTAAAAGAAACACTTCTCACTGTAATAAATATCAGATGCTAAATGATCACCTATTTTGTTTTGAAAATTATAAATTTGTATTAATATACACTGATGTGACAAAAGTCATGGGATACCTCTTAATATCGTGTCGGCCCTGCTTTCGCCCGGCGAAGTGCAGCAACTCGACGTGGCATGGACTCAACAAGTTGTTGGAAGTCTTCTGCAGGAATATTGAGCCATGCTGTCTCGATAGACGTCCATAATTGAGAAAGCGTTAATGGTGCAGGATTTTGGGCACGAACAGACCTCTCGATGATGTCCCATAAATGCTCGATGGGATTCATGTCGGGCGATCTAGGTGGCCAGATCATTCGTTGGAATTGTCCAGAATGTTCTTCAAACCAATCGCGAACAGTTGTGGCCCGGTGACATGGCGCATTGTCATCCATAAAATCCCATCGTTGTTTGGGTACATGAAGTCCATGAATGGCTGCAAGTGATCTCCAAGTAGCTGAACATAAGCATTTCCAGTCAATGTTCGGTCCAGTCGCACCAGAGGACCAAGTCCATGCCATGAAAAAAACAGCCCACACCATTACGGAGCCACCACCAGCTTGAACAGTGCCTTGCTGACAGTTTAGGTCCATGGCTTCGTGGGGTCTGCGCCACACTCGAACCTACCATCAGCTCTTGGACCAACTGAAATCGTGACTCATCGGATCAAGCCACGGTTTTCCATTCATCTAGGGACCAACCGATATGCTCACGTGCCCACAGTGTCGCTGCAATTGTCGTTCTGTCAGTAAAAAACTCGCGTCGGTCTTCTGCTGGAATAGCCCAAGAAAGCCAAATTTCTCCGCACAGTTCTAACAGACAATTCCATTGTATGTCCCATTGATTTCTGCGGTTATTTGACGCAGTGTTGCTTGTCTGTTAGAATTTACGAATCTTTACAGACGTCGCCGGTCTCGGTCGTTAAGTGCAGGCGGTCGACCACTGCGCTGTCCATGGTGGGATGTTATGCCTGAAATTTCATACTCTCGGCACACTCTTGACACAGTGGATCAAATGTTGAATTCCCAACGATTTCCGAAATGGCATGACCCATGCGTCTAGCTCCAACTAACATCCCGCGTTCAAAGTCTGTTAATTCCGTGTGCGGTCATCATCACGTCAAAACCTCTTCACATGAATAAGCTTGAACAGAAATGAAAGCTCTGCGAAATCACTGCGCATTTATACCTGTTCTTGTAATGATGCTACTGCCATCTGAAAATTTGCATATTGTTATCCCATGACTTTTGTCACTTCAGTGTATATCTTTACATATGAAATGTCTGCATATGTGAAATATCTTCATATATGATTTGAATAGTTTATATAGGTTTATATGAAAGTTCCCATTAAAAGAAAACCCTTCACTAAACAGAAAAGTAGTAAAAGTAAGTGCAACAGGACGAATTAATGTCGACGTACCCTATGAGGCATAGCATAAAGATTTGAATTTGGTTTCGTATTTTATTCGAGTCATCAAGCAAAAAATTAATTAATTACTCAATTGATTAAAAATTGTCAGGCTTTTAATTGCCGTTACACAACGCGATTAGAGGACGTTCATGTGCACCTAATCTCAACGCCAAAAATATCACTCTGTGGAAATTTACATGCTATTTATCTGCTAAAGAACTACATTATAATCAAATATACTATTAGGGTTGCTATTGTGAAGGGATGAATCAGTATGTTAGATGCTATGTGTTAAGCTCAGCAACTTACATGCCACCTCAGCAATTTTGATACTATTGTAAGAAGACATTTTAACCGGCGGAAGATAATGGGATCAAATGTGTTTTATAGGACTTACGACTTAGGATTTAAATCTAAATCTTTAATAATCATGACATACAGCACAGTGATTGCCTTTACTGTATATTTGAGACAGATCATTCCGGATATCTTCCACAGTTATCTCTACCGGAAATTTCCCGATATCTCCTATGAAGAATGGTTCAATATTTTTCTAAACACTATTCAACATTTATATGATTTGCTTTCCGGACAGATTCAAGCTGTATTACATGAAAAAAGGCGGTCCTACGCCATATTAGTAAAGAATTTCATATAACACTAAGGAGTCTGCATTGTTTTGATAATCACCTCTCCCTTTCTCTCTCCACACATACACACACACACACAAACGCACGATATATAGATAGATATTGATCAAATATGTATTAAGAATAAATTATGTCATTATTAATGATACATATTGCATAAATGTGTATTACTATGAACAACTTCTGAGTTTATCTTATCAGACTGCAATTTGATAAAATTTTGCTTAATTTAAGTCGCTGTCTTTAAATAAATACTTCTCTTTTATGTTCGAATGTCTTCATTAAATATTATTATATAAAATTTCATATATGTTCGAACCTTTGCTTATGGAACAATAATATATGCGTACGATATATAAATATTTAAAAATGATAGGACTTTTTAAAATCATTTATTTTTGCTGTTATAAAAACAACATATTAAATGACATATAATAATATATATGTACTAATATATATATATATAATATAAAAACATATACCATATAAATAACCTAAATAAATAGATATATTAAACAACAAAATTTTCATGTTAGTTAAGTAGAAGGGATCATTCAAATAAACCCCAAGAAAGGTTTTCGAAATATTTTACTGAGCAAATATAAACACGTATGCAGAATTTATCTCCATAATGTCTTTCATGCTCAAAACAAGTGCCGTGATGATCCCAGTTTACCTTAAATTCTACAAAACCAATCAATGTTTGGCCTATTGAAATCCAGTTTACACCACACAATCAAGTAACATTCCATGTTTGCCTTTACAAGAGATCCATAAATCTCCTCCCCTTCATATCATAAAGGGTGTCATCTATGCAATCGAAATAAATCGAGAGTGACTGATTTCAATACACAGATGGGATTGAATTCGGATATTATTGCACGCCATCATGATAGGGTATATATGTTACTTTCATTACTGCACTGGCGCCCTCTCTCGATCACTGTGGGATTCAAATACAATCTCATTTGCATGAGATGGCTTGAATGTGGAAATAGACTATATAAATTCTGCAAGTTTAGTGCCACCAACACTAATGTGATCAGAGCAGCCAATGAGGTGCTGAGACCTCTCCTGGTGATTGACATTTGGTGCCAGTAAGCCCACCTCCAGTGAGAAGGCTTGTTTGTTGAGATAATTTGCTCTAGTTTATCCTATTCAGGTAGGGTAGCAATAACTCCTTTAGACGCATTTCGCAATGTCTTTGAGATCTCATTTGGTGCGGAAGTGTAGTTGCTGAACGGGAAAAGCGTTAATTTCGAAGATGCAAGAAGATTTCAATTCAACACAACAAAATCGTTTTGTGATTTATATTGAAATTCTTACTGAAGAGGAATCAAATCAATTCAGAAAATTAAAAATATATTAAAGTAGTAAGTTCAGCTTTAGCATGCTTAGTTAACCTTTGTTTTTGAGGCAGTGTAATTTGATTTTCTTAATGATAAAGAAAGGTTATTTAAGTCATACTATAGATTAAATTCCAAAAGGAGGTAGTAGTAAAAAATGGAGAGTGGGAAGAATAAGTTTAAAAATTGGTAAAATGTTAACATCACAAATAAGTTAGTAGAAATATGTCTGCTGCACAAACCATAATGAAATATGCAAAAAAATTTATTAATATTTGCTTAATTGTTATTGAAATAAAATCATATAATTTAAAAAAGACATTTGAAATTTTGTGGTTATAGAAATAATATTAATACAAGATTTAAGTAACATGATTTAACAACACGATAGAGGGTGTGAGATTTTATATTTGTATATTTGTAATATTCATTTTTACACTTTGAGAGAACACTTGAAAGTGTTTGTCACTTTAAATAGCAAACTTTATACATATTTTATGAAAAAAAAATACCCAAATATTTCATTTAATTAATACTATATACATTATAATTTTGCGTCCGTAGCGTATCTTCAAGTTACACAGTGCTCCTGGGTAGTGCAAAATGAGTAACAGCGGTAAAAGTCCTTGCTTTATGCCATGAAGATGACTGTCTCTGCATTGCCAGCTGCATTAGAAAGAAAAAAAAATGCATACAATTTTCTTGTATTTGTACAAAAAAATCTTCATTGCTAATTTTTTTTTAAAGATAAAAAAAAATTCTTAAAGTTCAATAATCTACCTAAATTTGCTTAAGATGCATATTTTGTTGAGTTTTAACTTAGTATATCGCAGTAAAAATATATTTTTAATAAAATAAATAGATAATTAAGTATTATTTTTAAAAAGTAAAGAGCTTTTCAAATATATCATTCATATCTTAAATGCTTATATAACTACTATTTATAATAGAAAAATAAAATTTTAAATTTTCATGACACTAATTTACTTTTTACATTCATATTTGAAAATTGTTCGATAAATTGATCTTAAGAAATCAAAATAAAACATTTTTTACTTTTTTGTTTTTGTCATTTATTTGCAATTAGTTACGAGAATATTTTAAGTAATTAAGCACAAATTTAATTAATCCACATCCTTCAAAATTATATGAAATAAATTTAAATGTGCACAAAGACAATAATTCAAAAATATTGATGTCGATACAATACAAAAGAAGTGTGACCGATTTCAGGGATTAATTCAATTAAAATGTTTCATTTTCTGGCTTAATTATAACACTTTTTTGATTCACGGAACTAGCGAAACAATTCCTTTTATATCCGACGGAATAATTCATCAGGTCACAATAAATGAAGACAAATCCTTTCACGTTTTGCAGATTTCCTTTTGACACTGGCACGAATTTCGAACTTGCGGAAATATCACCGGGAACATTGAGATTGTTCTCCTTTTTAATAAGCATTATTCCACGTCCTTCTATCAGAATCTACGTGGTCCTGGAGGAATTCCATGGCTGCAGTAGGAAATGACGGTGGCTTGTTTCATTTCGTGGAAGGAGGAAAGGGCCTCGAGGTATGTATTAGAAGCATCTTTTAATTTTATAGAGTGATCGCATGGAAAGTTTTGTCGCTTCATTAGTCTAAACAGGCAGCAGAATTAGAAAATGGCTTTCTCATTTCATCCTGTGGAATTTGTAAGGAATTACCTAAATGATGCCAGAGAAAACATGCCAATGCATTGATCTTCAGAAATCATTTGAGCAAACATTTAAAGATTATTGCAACTTGAAGAATTACGAAAATTACAAAATGACTCTCATACATAATTTATTAAAACATAAAATATTTCCGAATATAAATATACTTATTACAATATTTAATATATATCGAATATAAATGTACTTATTATAATATTATATTATATCCGAATATATACATACTATATTACAATGTAATTTGTATGAATAATATTATTGTCGAACTATGACATAGTATTGACTTGTATAGTTAGTAGCAACAGAATATGGAAGCTAGAATGGTCAGAATCAGTGTGTGTAACGAAACATGTAATTTCCATCTTTGGTCTTCTGAAATCTCAGGACACTTTTGAATATAACTCTAATTGAAATAGTTACTTACTAAAAGTTCACATTGCAATAAATACACTTAAATTACTTAGTAAGTTTTATCAGAATATAAATTTATTCAAACTTTATATATTAATTTATTCAACTAACTGATTTTCGTATCTTATACTCTATTGTTGATTCGTGTAGTTAGCGTACAGCAGATGTCTGGCAGAGATTGCTTTCAGAAACCGAACTTACATTTGCAGTGTATATAAAGATTTTCTATCAAAGGGCAGGAGTTATAAATATCTTTTATTTACAATCTAATATGAATTTTTCGACTTTTTCACAATATTACATGAATATGCAAAATATTTAGTCTTAAAAGTTTACATTTTCTGTAGAAAAATATTATTCCATATTATTCTGTCGTCTGTTCATGGCATACTTCATATTTTGCGGGAAAATTATAATATTAAAAGAATTGGAGAATAATTTAAAAAGCAAAAATAATCAATTTTTAGTACAACATTAACTTATAAATTGTCAGACTGAATCAATGTGTTCCTTCGTACATAACTTATTCAATATGGAATCCTACATAAATTGTAATATATTACTGGATCTATCTATCTACTTGTATCTATCGCTTTATATATATTTAAATGTTATGTATAAATGTTTTTATAAGTAAAAATTTCCTTATTCATAATGCAGAACAAAAATAATCAAATTAGTTGAAGATGATATTTGTTGTATATAAAAATATTAATTTACTTTAAGAGCAGTTATCAAGAGCAAAAAAATTGACAATAAAATTTTCTTGATTGAAAATTTTATCATGGAAAAGGGGCATATTTTCCAAAATTGGATTAATAACACAAAAATAACTGAATTAATTATAAGATTAAATATAATTGCAATTGCTTTTAAGGATTTTATTGATCGATAAGAATATAACTGAAAGTAACTGTTTATATAAAGAAGGCTTAATTATTTACCAAGAGAGTTAACATTTATAAAAAAAAAAAAAAAATACTAAGGTACCAATGATTTATAACGTATAAATGATATTTAATTATATACTATTGTTGCAATTAATTAGATATAAATAATGATATTAACCCTAAAAGTTTATTTTTAATGTTGAACACTGTCTTTTTATTATACACCATTCATAAGGGCACGAGATCTAGGTTTATCGGATATGTAGCTATGAAGACATACTAATGCTGCCCCTTTTGGAAGAATAATATTGTTTGTTGTACTTCCAAAATTTACGATTCAATTACACGCCATATTAGAGTAAGTTTGGAAAAGTTAAATAAAAATTACGATTGTTATTACAAGACATTTTGCCACAATCTCCACTAAATCTACTCGCTTGTTAATCTTTTATTAACATCCCACTAACTAGAGTCAAATTTTCGTCTCCTTACACGCTAGTCAGCTTAAAATATTACTGATTTATGA
This sequence comes from Caerostris extrusa, assembly GCA_021605095.1. Lineage (NCBI taxonomy): Eukaryota > Metazoa > Arthropoda > Arachnida > Araneae > Araneidae > Caerostris > Caerostris extrusa. The sequence continues at coordinate 50,826 of BPLR01021260.1, read as the reverse complement.
ATAGGATTATAGGAAAAAGCTAAATAATATATGAAAATATTAACTAAAAATAAAATGTTAAAAATATTTAAAAAAATTTAATTTATTGTAATTTAAAATACGAATAAGAAAAATTTTATTTAATTACACCTAAATAAATGCTGAAGAAGTATTAATTTATACATTGAAGAAATTTATATGAAATTTATGGGTTATAAAAATGGGGTTACATAACATGCATATGTCCCGTTTTATGTTGTTGAAATGTGATCATGTAAAATTGTGTTATGAGTCAATCTTACATGAAATGATTAGAGCTTTTGTATTTATATTCATCTTTAATTGTAAATAAACTAAAAAAATATTATATATATATATATATATATATATATATATATATATATATGTGTGTATATTTAAATTTAAAATATTTAGCTATTTATTTAATCCTTATTATTTTTTAAAAATTTTATGAACTTATTTGTAATTACACCTGTTGATTTTCAAAAATATTTTCTTTCATGTATATATTTTGTATAAATCATAAAAAAAAAGCATGCAATAAATTTATTCAATAAATGATCGCAGTATTAAAATAAATAAATAAATAATCATGAAGAGCATCATGTAAGTTATTCAACAATTTATTGATAAAATGTTTAGAGCAAACATTTTCTGAAATAAAAATACAATAATTTTAACTGTTGATGCATTTTTTCCCGAAATACAATTTTAAACCTTAAGTTACGCAAACAGTAGATATTATGTTAAAAAGTAAAAGATTAACAGTTGAACTCAGAAAATACGAATGTTCCTTTCTCACTTTCGTTTAAAATTCCAAATTACAGAGAAAATGACGAAAATTGGTAGCCATGTCAAACTGTCACTTCACTTGAATTTAAATACTTCTCAAAGATAAAAGGATCACTATACAAAGTGTGTTGAATTTATATTTGATACAAATCTAACAATCAACCCAACTTAACTGTAGCCGTCTCCCAGATTTTAAATTAAATTTGCTGTCACAGAAATGTTGGAATTTTATTTCTGCCTCAGAATAAACTCGAGAGTTTGAATTCAAGAATTACAATGACAAATAAAATAATTATATGACTGACTATTTCCCCAACGTGCAGAAAGTTTTTAAGAAGTTATGATTTGCACCATGCTAAACGAATATGAAATATTAAAAATTTCGGAAATAATTACTTTCAGCATATTTGCGTTAATTTCATTATTTTTGAAGAGTCGTTTAATTAAATGATATACTGCATAACAAAGAAAGCTATTTATTTCCTTTGCATGTTCGATAAGTTGGTAATTAATTAGAATTTTTAAAATTTTTAAATTAATCAATGTTAATCTTTATTATTTTTGATAAATTAAATTTCTACATTTAATTAATAAATATCGGTTTTCCAGGTTTAGATATTATTTTTATAGCTGTAATTAAATTCATTACATTTGCATTTATTTGAAAGGCTTTATTAGTTAGTAGTTAAGTTTGCATTGGTATGCGTAAAAGAAGCTTAACACGTGGTGATGTGTGCAGAATAATGGAGGCATTGTTAGAGTGCCAACTTTCAGAAACGAGAAGACTTTTTGTTGATTGTGACTCGCTTAGGTAGTCAGGCTGCCTAGTGAAGTTTTTACTTGTTGTCCTCCAAACAACATGCAAATGCTGTATGGGGCATGATGGCCGTGTGGCGAGCGCCCTGACGGCCGGTACAGCAGATTTTCGTGTTTGAATCCCGGCGGTGCCATGACTGTTTGCAGTGGTTCGAATCCATTTTTTTGACTCCACTTTTTTTGTCGCGTTCACATATGACCGTAGAGTGTCACAGAGCCCAGTCCAAATTCTAACCCACATCATCCTAGACTGTAAAGGGGGCAACTCGGCTCTAGCCACGGTGATGTGGTATGGTGTAGTAGTAATAGTAGTAGTAGCAAATGATGTGTATCTGCTCCTAAACGTTCTTTCCTGATCCTAATCACCACTCGGTGGATTACGTAAGTGTTACATGATGACCACCAATTCCCCAATACAAAAAGCTTGAAAGTTTCATTTCTTACAAATAGGAATTATCAAGCCTTAAACGTCTTTCAAGTCTTGAATATTTATACTAGTAATTAATTTATAAATAAAACTTTTAATGATCATAGTTGTTGAAAAATTAAAATGTTTAGGTGGAAAATATGCGTTTGTACTGAAATTAGAGATGAGGTTAAATATATGTTAACAACAAAAGATTAAAAGTTTGTCAGCATTTTTAACAACCTTTCTAAAACTACAAAATTTCCAATTACATTAACTTTAAAATTTCAAACACTAATTTATTTTAGATAATTCATATTAATAAATTATTTAATATTAAATAATATATTAATTTATTTTATTTTAAAATGATTAATTTATTTAAATTTTATATTTTTAATATATTAATTTTTTTGTCGGTAACTTATCAAATAATAAAAAGAATTTACTACAGTAAATTTATAATTTTATTTGTAATGTAATAGCGATTTTAATATTTAAAGTTATATTAAGCTAAAAAAACTTTTATCTTGAAAAATAACGATAAACATAAACGTTTGGTTATCGGCTAAAATTGCTTACGTTATTAAAAAAAAAAATAATATCAATTAGTTTTCCGATTTTTAAATTTATGTTTTTTTTTTATACATTTATTTATTAAAATTGAAAAAAAGATTTCACATGATAACATTTTAATTGATTACATTTTTTTAATTAATTGTAAATGCTGCCTTGAGGAAGGATAGACGGTGTGGAATCAATTTGCTTCAATCCATAAAAAACATGTAACAATTAACTTTTTATGATTTATCTGAATAAAAAATCATTTTCCACTCTGAAAGAGATAAAGATAAAAAAAAAAAAAATTAAAAGTGACAGAAAGTAATTTGTTGATTTTTACAAATACTCAATAATCTTGAAATTAAAAACTCCTCTTTCTCCTGTAGTTACTTTTCCGATAAAGATAATTTTTATCCTGATATGTTTTCGTTAATTAGTGAACAATGTTTAAACATTTTCATCATTTTATTCATTTATTTTGAGTTTAAAGTATAATACTTTAGAATTAATTGTCAAATTCAAATTAATTATTTATTTAAAGGAAATTTAAATTATTCTATCAGTCGAATTCTGCAATTAATAATTTTTATAAAAGATTAATTTTGTAGTTTTATTTTTGAAGCTAATAATACCACCATATGTTTTTGACTTTTTGATATAGAATTTTGTATTTAAAGGAATATCTATAAACAAAAATATTTTTTTATTGAAATTACATAAATTGTTTTTATAAACAGAAAATAATACAACTTTTTTTGTTGAAAATAATCGAATTGTATATATTTATCAGTAAAAGTTAACATCTTAAATAGATTTCCTTAATTTAAAAATTTCATGAAACAATTTGTAAATGTTACAACAAAAAAAATAATAATAATTTTTCCCTTTTGTCTATATATTTCTGAGAAAAAAAAATTTTTATTATGTTCATTAAATGCTTTTAAAGTTATAAAATTAAATTAAGGTTAAAATTTAAACAAATGGATATAATATTAATGTTTTTAGTGTACAAAAATAAAAATAATACAAAGATGGTTAAAAATAATACTATATAAGTAAACAATATTTATTTTGCTATACATACAGCAATATATTGTGTTTAAATTACAATTAATCATTAAAATAATTTTCAAAAACTCTAAATAAACTCTACTGCAAAAAAAAAAAATCAGTGTTCAATTTAAAAACCTTCTGTTGATTTCTGGCCAGTTGCTTTTATATTTAGAATGGATTAAAGGATAATTAAGTATAAAATAAGTAGTTTTTCTATGGGCTGTGGATTTATAGCGAATATTGATATTTTTCATTGTATTGATAGTTTTTCTGAATGTCGAACTAGAATCGATATTCAGAAATTGTTTTATGCTATTAAAAATAATCTTAGAGTTTCATTATTTGATTCGAAAGCGAATTTAAAAACAGATTCAAAATAATATATATAGCTGCAAAATTTTATGTAGTATTTTTATTTATATATTTTTCAGTAAGTAGTTCCTTTTTTGACATAGTGCAAAACAATTTAATAGTTTAAATTAATAATAAAATTTTTAATAGTTTAAAATTTTTAATACGCGACTATTTATGTACTCTTATGTTAAAGTCTATTAATCTATTTCGCTTACATATTTCATGAGACTACACTATTTTTTGTAAATTAATAAAATTTTAATGTTTTCTAATAATTTCAATAATTTATTCAACATTTAGTTAATATTTTATTTAATATAACTTTCAGATTTTTTTCAATTACAGTGTTCTACTACGATATATTCTACTAAAGAATTAGCATACAAATTTATTTTCAAATTTCTCTACTTACGTATTATATGTTTAAAGTTCTCTATTTACAAGTTACATGCATAAATATTATAAACAAATTTCTCTATTTGAATATGTATAAAAAAATAAAAGATTTTTTTTTTTGAACAATAATTAATATAAATTGATTTAACAAATTTTGCATAGATAATTATTTACGATTTTATATATTAGTTCTTTTATTGACCAAATTTTAAATCATATAATTTATGAAATTTTGATTTAAATTTTGGCTTGGTGCCATTAAACATAATTTTAATAAAAATTGAGTAAATTAACTGAATAAAAACTTGACTTAAATAGATACGTAATATATACTTCGCGAAATAGAAAGAAACTTCGATAATTTCGGCTTATTCAGCTTCTTTTTGCTGTCATAATTTTTTTGTTGCATTGCATCTTTTATTCCCTAACGCGTACCGTAATCCATCTCAAGTGCCAAATATGCATAACATTATCTACTTTGTCAAAGATTTTCACTTCCGATAAGAAAAGAAAAATTAAAAAAAAAAAAAAAATTCTCTGAAAACCTGCCATCTAAAAATAAACTGCACACAAATCCAAAACGAAAGAAGCATTGCCTTCTATTTCCTATAAGACAGAAAGTTCTCTCCGATCGATGTGTGCAGCCTGCTGTCTGAAGCAGAAAAAGGGTAGAAGAAAAAAAAGAAAAACACACATACTACTACAAGGGTGTGCAAATCTGGCGCGAAAGAAAAACGAAATCAAAGGCAGCAGTGAATTGTAATCTTGAGGCAGCCAACGCTGTAAAACGAACGATAAAAGTGGAAAATTTAATGAATCTCTCCCTTTAGGACATGGCATGTCTTCAACTACACGAATCAAAGACTTGTCCTACAAACCTTTACACGCACAATCTCAGTAGGCAATTAAGGAAGAATCTTTAATGTAGCCGGAGATGTCTGCATTCATTCATCAAGCGTTTTGGGTTCTCTTGCCGATTACAATTCTCTTTTGATTCGATTCTTTCAGTTACCATTCTTCTTCTATTTTCTATGGGTGGGTGAATGTGTTAGGGAGACCCCCTCTTTCATTGCGAAAAGGGGGCGCCAATGCATTAAAGGACCCACCGACCAAATACATCCTTCATTAAATACTCGTTAATTTCCGATCCTCTTCACGCATAATGACCAACTCTTGACATTTTTATCAATAACTGGAACGAATTTTCCCAATGCTTTTCAAAATTGGTGCTCACTCAGTATTATATTGCATTGGTGGCAAAACGATTCAGCATCCCCTTATTGGGGGGTGGAGGCAGAAATAATGAAAAGGTTTTCGAATGTGAGGAAGTAGAACATTTTTGTTATTGGAAGAAGGGGATGGGGGATCAGCAATGAGGGGGTGGGCAGGAAATATGGAAGGATGTTCCGATTCCATCGATCCTGGATAGAGACGAGTATTTGTTTCTCGATATTACCTTAGTTTAGCTTCTTTCGGTTTCTCCGATACTAAGTTTATTGTCTATAAAAGGAACCCATCCTCATTTAATATGATTGCATTTTTATATTTTCAAATGTACTTTGAAATTTTAATGGCCAGTGTAGCAATTTGTCAAGCATAGTCAGCAAGCGGCTTAAATGCATGTCTTAAAACTAAATGTAATTAAAAATAAATTTTGTCATTTTGATATGTTCTTATAATGAAAAATCAAAATTAATGCTAATTATAAAACAACAAATAAAATAAAATTTAAATTACTTAATATGCTTGCAAAATTGTAATTTTCATTTAGTAATCACATAAATATTGTGATTACTAAAATCATTTATTATTAATATGATAGAAGAAAGTTCCCATAAGTATTTTTACTTTTTAAAAAATCGTGTTAGAGTTTTATTAATTGATATGGAAAGTGAAATCAAAAAGCAGATCCAAACAATATATATAACAGTAGTTTTTATGTAATACCTTTTCATTTATTTATTTATTTTATTTTTCTATATTTTTGGACGTTACAGACTTTTAATTTCATCCAAGTACTTTTAAAATTAAATATGTATATATTAATATTAAAAAAAGAAGGAAAACGACGAGTATGAAATGTGGCATGTACTCATTACTTACTTAATAATAAATTTTCAGAAGAAAAAAAAAATTTCGAAATTTATACTACTTTATAAATTATTCGATGTATTTTTATTGTTTACAATATTAATTTTTTAGTGTATTATTAATAATTTTTCATTTCAATTAAGGATTAAATGCATACACATTTTTGTAAACTGTAATAGTAATTTTTATAACAGGAAACGTTATGTTAATAGTAAAAATTCCCTGTTTATATATCATGTATTCTAAAATGAATAACGTTCTAAATATCATTTTTTAAGATATGAGAGAAACACAATTAATTTTCCATGGATTTATCGATAACTGCAGTGGCAGCAACGCATGTAATAATTATCTTTCTTTTCTGGAATTTAACCAATGGTAAAATAAACATCGAGAAAAAAATTCTTAAAGATTTTGTCATATCCTTTTCAAAACTGATTCTAAAAGGCTAAAGTTCTATTCTAATAATTTTAATAATTCAGATATCCAAATAATTTGTAATTTTTTATCAATGATAGAAAAAGGATTTCATTTGTTCTGAAGGATTGACTTTTATTTATGGCACACAATAAAAATGAAATGTAAAACTGACTATAGTTTGATTTTATGAAATATAACAGTGCTTCATGGTTTAATTATGCATATTTAATGAAAGAAGTATTTAGCTCGTAAATTTTTTTAAATATTTTATTAAGCAAAAGTTTCTCATTGCTTAACTGTACAAGGTGTCACAAAAGATGCTTACAAAGTTTACATGCCGGTAGTCAGAACTTGAAAAGTAATTTCAAAAAAATACAAAATACAAAAGATTTGTGCGTAGAAAGTTGTGTCTGAAGACTTTCGAATGCTTGAAGAGAATGTTGAATTCACAAATTTGTATTGTGCCGCACAACACAAATTTCCAATGAGGATTCTGATTATTGTTGATTTTCATGACATGCTGCCTTAAATCTGTACAACATGCATATGTGCCCCAATGCATGCCCAGAAATGTCTACGTCTCCAATGAAGTCAACAATGTGCAGCCTAAATTTGCTGACTGGTATTATCGCGTACATTTTCATTGGCCCTTACTGTTACCTAAAAGGGATTATATATCATTTTTAAAAAAGAGATGCTTTTGAATTTGGTTAAGTGACGTTTCAGCAGAAATATATGGTTTCAGCCTTATGTGGCGCCCATAGTTTGTGATAGATGGCAGAAATTTTGAACATCTTATGTGATATCACAATGATTGTTTTTTCAAATTCAACATCAAATTTGCTTTTGTAACTAAAGTCTAATTTACACCGCTATCAAATTTCTTTGTTTTAGTATTAGTCACATTATTGTAGTCTATTACTATTGACCGTCCTGCCCTAAGGCCCATGGCATCACATTATTCTAGTGTCACGCATTTTTTAATCTTCGGACACAACTTCTTACGTAAAAAATTATTCATAGTGATCTGACAGACCAGCAAGTAAAATTAGTAAGTATTCTCTTATCACACTGTGCATCAGTAAATCATTAAAGGAATTTGAAATTCATGAGATATATGTTTTGGTTGGCCTCATATTACAAGTGTTTGTGAATAGGAAAATAATCGAACTTCAAAGAGTTAAACTTTTAAACTTACAAGAAAAACACACATACAACTATATATATATAAAACATATAAATACAAATGTGACTAAAGGCGACCAGAGGAGAACTCAAAGAGTGTGCTAGAAGTAATACCATTTTGTGCAGCAACTTCCATTACTTACTTACCAAATGCCATTTGTTCAGCAAATGCCATTACTTTATACACAAATTATATAACTGAACGATCATAGAATTCTCATAACAAAAACTCTGAATTATCTCAATTCAGACAAAGAAAACATTGTATAAATAGCATATTTGCATAAACCGAAATAGACATACACAGCAGTAGCGAAACTGAAAATTATAATAGAAGTACAAGAAAAACGGTGCAAGAACTGCATTAGGCAGCTAAAAAAACACAGATTTAACTAAAATATTCAACAATGGACTAAGAAACATGTTGACCAGGAAATCCGTAAAATCCGAAAAATAAGTAAAAATAAATGCTTATATAAAATTCTGAAAGTAAATAATTAAAACAACCTGAGGATAGCTTTTATTATGAATGAATATGGACCCAACTATGTTAAAAACAATGTTTACTTCTGCCCACTAGATAACCGAAGTCCAAGCCATTTTGCATCATGTAACAACGTTTCCCATCCAAGAGAAATATTTATATATATATATATATATGTGTGTGTGTTGGAACACCTTATTTCTGGAACAACTTATTTCACATCCTAATATTGATAAATTAAATATTAGTGTCGTACCTTTTTACATTTTCATTTTGTCTAATGATTGTAGTAACTTCTTTCTGTTCCTGCAAATTACGCGGACTTCAGATCTTGAGCAATTTTTTTTTTAGAGGTTCTGAATATGAGGGACTTCAGTGGATTTGTATTGCGAATGTGTTGTCATACAATTTGATTGCGCTTATATAAATCGCATTATAAATTACACGTAACAAATATTGTTGTGGCTTTGTTATGCAACATTACCGTATTTCTAGTTCATTGCGTGTCAGTTTTTCTTGATTTTGAAATATGTTGTGTTATTAAGTTTATATGTCGATGAAATCAGCATAATAATATTATAAAAAACGCAGCATATCGATAGAAAATACAAGACGGAACTGAGAAGGAATGAATTAGAAACACTCCCATTTTGCACATCAAAAAACTACAACAGTGTTTACTAAACGCGACATATACATAACCTCCAATAAATAAATATATATATATATATATATATATACTCATAAAATAACATTCAAACTAATATATAACCATACAATTACCTTTGATACTGATATAATACATGTTGATTTTCTTCAATCGACATTAACATTGATGATTCGTTGCGAATCTATATTAAACAAAAAATTCTACTTCACTAACAATAGACCTACTCCCTATAACTCCAATGCCAGTATTAAAATAAATCGTAATATCAACATTAATCAGCAGTTCAGAATTAAATCCCTAGGCAAAAACAATTGATTTAAACAAAAACAAAGAAAACAACTTTTTAAGTCTTTTTAAATAACGGTGTCCTAGACACATTTATTCGCCAGTTCATTTTATCCTGTAATCACCTAGCTCCCTAGGTATTATCACATAACTCAATTTTTGCTTTATAAAATCAGGCTTCACTTCCAAATCGGTTAGCTTCAATCCTATACATTACCTAGCTAAAAGAAGATTTTTCAATTCCTTCTATTTGCTCACACTCTTCCTATATATATATCTTGATCAAATTTTCAATAGTTCATAAAAATACTTTCTATTCCTCAACTCAAGTTCAAATACATTTTTTTTAACTTGAAGTGGATGACACTGTATGTTAATACAGTTTTTCAAATATTGATTCATTAATTAAATAGAATAATTAATTTTTAGTTTTTTTTAGATTTAAGTTGCATGTATCTACCAATAGATGGCACCAGATAACTTTAAAAAATGAATGAAAACTATTTATAAAGGACTTTCTGCAATAGAGTGAAAAAAAGTAGGGATCGACTTCAATTTTTTTTTTTTTTTTATATATTACTTGTTTATTATAGCCTACTCCATGTTGTTGGTATACTTTAAAAGATGTCTTTTCCTTGAATCCAGTCTTGTGAACATAAATAACATATTTTATATCATCTTATGAGTACATAATGCTTGATAAAAGCTATATTAAGGATGTTAAAGTTCATTTATTTTGCGTTTCTAGAAAATATTTTCACAACATGTTATTGTAAAATTTTTTTATAAATATTGTGTTCTTTTTCATTTGTCAATGCAGTTTCTGTCGCCTTTCAACTTTCGGATATTCGTGTTTGTATGAAAATTTTCAGTTTCGTTGACTCGGCTTATGAGTACTTTGGAGCTTGAAAAATTTCTACCACTTTCTTTTTTTCGTTTTTAAAAGATCTGTATGTGAAGCACTTTTTGTATTGCGAATGCTATGAGGTTTTTGTTATGAAATTTCATAGTGACTTTGAGACAAAATGCTTTTAGTTCTTTCCATGACTCTTGACTCTCTCTCTGTCTGTATATATATATATATATATATATATATATATATAGAGAGATCTCTGAAGAGAGAGATATATATATATACAGAGAGAGAAAGAGATACAAAGTTTGGAGAATTATATTATTTAAGTAACTGAATAAATTTTTAATAATTAAATTTTCACATTTGAAATTTCCATTTATATTAGCAAAAAATAATTCCTTTATTATGGTTAAAAACAAGATATTTTTAAATCTAATTCTGAAGTCTGAGTTCTTTCACATCTTGTTTTATTTTTTTTGAAAAGTTGCTGGCAAAATTAAAGTCAAGTTTAAAATTAAATCCTGCATAAATTATAAGCATTTTATTTTAAAAATAATAAGAATAATTAAAAAAACCAACTCAACTAGCCTGAAAAAACTAATACATTTGCAATCCTCAACTAGATAAAGCAACTAAAATAATAAATTTAATAAAAATTGAATTTTTATTTCGTGTTGTTATGTGTTCTCATTTTTGAATAGTAAATTCTAAGTAAAACTGCTTCAAGTATATATTTGGAAAATAAATAAAATATAAAGTAAAATTTTTGACTATATTTTTTTAGCAATTTCTTTGAATAATTATCATATAAAGGAATGGCAAAATTAAAAGTTTGCAATTGTGATACTATATATGTTCTTAACTTGCACACTTCTTAAAAACCTTATCCTTTTATAACATTTTAATAAATTGGCTTTTTAAAAACGATTACTACAACAATTTTTTTCCAGTTTTTACTGACCTTATCCATCTTTTCCTTTGCACTTTACACTTTGTAATGTCTCTTGTAATTCTTCACTTTTCATGCTTAATTGCTGGCCAATCTGTCGCCTACTTGAAGCAGTCACATTGTTGAGAATTTTGATTAAATATTATTAAATTAAATAAGCATAAATCTTGGCCTCTTAACAATTATTTCTATTTATAGAAAATGATTATTGTAAAAACACATGCAAATGATGGCTGTAATTATAAACATTACAATAATTTTTATATTCAGCTGAAGGACTTGGTTAATAATTTTCTAAATTCTAACATTCTTTCATATTTTTATTTTTTTTTTTATTTTATCTATAAAGAATTAGAATAGTGAATATTTTTTAAGAAAAAAATTTTTTTTATATATTTTTTACAAAAATATTACAATTTCATTATTTCGGTTGAAATAATTTTTAAAAACGATTGCATTGATATAAAAATGTTTTATTGACATAAAAAAATGATTGTATTGATATAAAAAAAAAATGATTGCACGAATTATTGTATTTTTTGTCAAAGATAATTTTTTTTGAAATCTAAAATATATTTAAAAAAAAATTTAAGAAAAGAACTTTTCAATTAGTTTATTTTCCTCATCTTGCTTATTATGCGTTATTATGATTTTTTTTTAAAATAAAATAAAATAATATAAACTCCAGCAAATTAACTTTATAAGTATTATATTTCTCATTAAAAATAATAATTTATTGGAGTTCTTAACTGTATAATTTTTTCAAAATAAAAAAATTTTCAAATTTCAAAAGCTTGGTTATTCATTAAAAAAAAATATATTAATTTATCTTTTTATGTTCTATGGTATTAATTATGCGTATAAATATATTGATTGAATCCAGAAAATATCCAAAGATAAGTCCACTAAATTTGCTATCCATTTTAAATCCTATTACTGAATCAATCTAGTTTTTGATTCATTTGTTGTCTTTTGATTTTCAACTACTTGAAAGCTCATTGGATTTTGTTTGATTACATGCAGAGAACGATGCAATAATGTTTGGTGATTGGATACGGAATTGCTTAAACGACTTGTAAAAAAATGTATTGCAAAGAGAAAATAAGATATTTAATACAGAACCTAATTGAGGATAATCTGTCCCTGTACATGTTTATGTTAATAGTGGAGTAACATTTTTATTTCAATTCCTTCTGTTAGCTCACACTCTCCTATATATATCTTGTTCAAATTTTTAGTCGTTCATAAAATACTTTTTATTCATCCACTCAAATTTAAATACATTTTTTAACTTGTAGTGGATGACACTTGATGTTAATACAGTTTTTCAAATATTAATTCAGTAATTAAATTTAATTGATTAATTTTAGTCTTTTTAGATTTAAGTTGCATGCATCTACCAATAGACGGCGCCAGATAAACTTAAAAAAAAATGAATGAAAATTATTTATAAAGGACTTTCTGCAATATAGTGAAAAATAAAGTAGGAATTGACTTTAAATTTTTTTTTTTATGTTACTTGTTAATTTTAAGTAGATGATAAAACATTTTATGTCAAAATATATTAGATTATAATTACATAATTTCTTTTAATTTATAACAAAAGAATGTTACAAAATATATTGTTGAATTATCTTCTTTATTTGTGTTAATTTTAAAATGTATTTAACTGATTTTATGATGTAAAAAATTTCTTAAGTTCAGCAATATCTATTCATTTTTATTAAGTAATTATTATAAATATCTATAGGAACATAATTATTGTTTGTATAAAATGTTAATTATTTAAAACACATTTGAGTTTTTGATTAAAATGTTATTACTATAAGCAATTCACGAGAAGTTATGTCGTATGGATCATAAAATAAATAAATGCTATTTAATTAATTAATTCTATAACTGTCTTTATAATTAATAAAAAGGTGAGTAATTTAGTACATTATATAAACAATTATTTTAGACAAATGTAGATAGACACTTTGCTGTTGTTTATTTGGTCTTTAACTTTCCAAACATTCTAGGATTTGATTTTAGATTCACACGTTTAAAATATAATTCAATACATTCTAAGAAATATAAAATAAATGATCTTCAGAAATACTTAAATTTTTGTGTATTGAAAAGATATGAAGTTTAAAAATACTGTCTTCCTGATAAAATTAAATAATAACTTAGATCTGTTCGAATTTTCAAGTTAATTAGAAGCAACGAATGTTTCCAAAAATAATTATTTATAATATTAACGAATATAAACTAATTTATTAATAATTAAATTAAGTTATTCATCCTATTATAAAAGTGTATGCTTTTTTTTATAAAATATGTATAAAATGATTTAACATTATCTATTTTAAATTAATTGAGACTTTCAAAAAAAAAATTATATGTTCGTTTGAGATAATGTACTGAATATATTTAATTTCATAGTTAAATGCCTATTACGTAATTCATTGTACCTTTTCAATTAAAATGGTATAGTATTTTGTTAAATATACAAAAATATGGAATAATTCAATCATTAAAACTATAGTTTGAAGATCGGTTTATTTAGGAAATTTTTTTTAAAACTTTAAGAAAAAAAAAAAGTGCATTGTAAGCATAATATTTTTTCTTCTGAGAAATAGAAAAGAAATACATTTAAAGTCAATTTATTACTTCAGAATTTTTAAATTATCCCAAAATAACGTGATAATTTAATAAACGTAAATATTTTAGTTGTATACAATCGGTTTTTCAAAATATCCATCTCCTTTTATTCTCAGAAGATATCAAAAATTGATCATTGATAATAAATTTAGTCATTATTTAAAGAAAAAAAAAGTTTAAAAATTAAATATAATGATGGAAATGTGATATAATATGCTAAAAATTATTTTTTAAATTAATTATTCGAAAATAAATAAGAGCAAATTTATAATTATTTTTATCTAAATATATTTTTATTTACATGTATAAATATTTTAATCATTAAAACTAAATGTAGGAGAATTAGTATGAAAGGTTTTTTTTCTCAACTGAAAAATGTTTCACAAATTTAATAACTCACTGTTAAAATAAAATTTATATGAAGCATTCCATAAAATATTATTATTTTTTAAATTTTGGCTTGTGCTTTAAAGTTAAGAATAAAATGTGAATTTTTTGAAATTTAAGTAATTGTTGTGATTTATTTACAAAATACTTTTTTTTTTACAAAACGCTTTTAATGGACATTTTTATGAGAAATAAATAATAAAAATTATCACGAAGAAAAAAATAGATGCGTATCATTAGCAAATATATAACTTGATTTCAAATTGCACCTTCCTTAAAAACATATTTAACACACACACCTATTATATTTATATTAACATGACGTATATTTAGCTCACACAGATTCAATGGTCACTGCAACTTGCCCTCTCATAATCTAATCTGTCTTCTGACTGTAGGTCTATGAATATCCAATTTGATTCAAGCAAGGGAAACGAGAGAACTTCCTGTGGATGTGACACCTGTCATGATCGTCACCATCAGGGACCGTTTTCATCCGCTCTGGCGATCTGGAACAGAAGGATTCACACTGCGAAAAAGAGGTCAGAGGGTCAAAATGAAAAAAGCCCTCCTCCCCCTCCCGCTCTATCTCCACTCGTATTTTGGCCTCCATCCTTCTTTGACTCTGCATACAATGACTGGGTGCTTTTTTTCCTCCTATTCATCTGCACAGAAAAATGAGATTTAAGCGCACATTCTTAGCAACTGGCTTTAGCAAAAACGGGTTATATTTATAGAGACATATATTTTGAAGAAAAAATGATTTTTTTTTAAGAGAGAAAGATTTATTTTGGCGTACAATGGTGAAAAATAACTTGCCAAGGCATTTTTAGACTCCGAGATATTCATTAATTGTGAGTTTCTGATTTTGACATTGGGTATGTTTTCAGTTTGAATTCAATGTAATTTTGAGAACATTGCATAAATATAAAGAATAAGTAAATATTTCATTTAAGAATACATGATTAATGATTTATTGAATATTTTTTTTAATTTTTTTTTCATTAAAACACTCTTGAGAATATTGTATAAAATTAATTTGTCTTGTATTCATATAACTATAACATTATTTTTTCATTTTAAAAAATCATTTATTCTTTCATAGTTTAAGTATTAAGTAAACATTTAATATCATTTTATAATTTTATTTCTTGAAATGACAAAAAGGAAGTGCAAAATGTAAAATCTCAAATATTAAAGAAATCAGAATATATATGTAAAATCTTTACATGTTTAATATAAAGGTTGATTTAACAATCGGATTTTGTAAAACATCCATATCCTTTATTCTCAGAAGGTATCAATTTAATAAATCATTGAGAATAATTAGAATTTTTATTTAAAGATAAATAGAAGCTTAAAAATTAAATATATTATTGGAAATGTGGTAACAAATAATTTATATTAATTATTACAAAATAAGCACGAGCAAATTGATAATTATATTTATTTGAATACTTTTTATTGATATCTACTAAATATTTTAATTATTATAAATAAACGCAAAAGAATTAGTATGAAAAGTTTTTTTCTCCGGTGAAAAAATTTTCAAAGCTTTAAAAATAACTGTCAAAATAAAATCGTTAAATATATCATAAAATTTTATTTTCTTAAAGTTTTGCCTTTTGTTTTTTAAAAATAAGAATAAAATATCCATTTTGTAAATTTAAATAACTTTTTGATATAAACACAAAATATTTTTTTTTATACAAAAACACCTAATGAACATTTTATGAGAAATAAATAATAAAAATTATCACGAAGAAAAAAATAGATGCGTATCATTAGCAAATATATAACTTGATTTCAAATTGCACCTTTCTTAAAACCATATTTAACACACACACCTATTATATGTATATTAACATGTCGTATATTTAGCTAACACAGATTTAATGGTCACTGCAACTTGCCCTCTCATAATCTAATCTGTCTTCTGACTGTCAATAAGTCTATGAATATCCAACATGATTCAAGCAAGGGGAAACGAGAGAACTCCCTGTGGATGTGACACCTGTCATGATCGTCACCATCGGGGACCATTTTCATCTCCATCCGCCCTGTCGATCTGGAACAGAAGGATTCACACTGCGAAAAAGAGGTCAGATGGCCAAAATGAAAAAAGACCTCCTCAATCTCCCTCTCTATCTCCCCTGCCTTTTGACCCCCCATCCTTCTTCGACTCTGTATACAATGACTGGGGTGGTTTTTCCACCTATTCATCTGCACAGAAAATGAGATTTAAAAAGCACTTTCTTAGCAGCTGTCTTTAGCAAAAACGGGTTATATTTATAGACATATTTTGAGAAAAAAAGAAATATTTTCTTTTAAAGAGAGGAAGATTTATTTTTGGCATACAATGCTGAAAAATAGCTCGTCAAGGCATTTTTTTGACTCTGAGATATACATTAATTGTGAGTTTCTGACTTTGGCATTCGGTATGTTTTCAGTTTGAATTCAATGTACTTTTGAAAACATGGGACAAATATAAAGAATAGTGGAGACTTTACTTAAGAATATATGATTAATGATTTATTGAAATCTCTTTAAGGTTTTTTTTCATGAAAACACGCTTGAGAATACTGAATAAAATTTAAGTTGTCTAGTATTTATATAACTATTTTTTCATTTTACGAAATCATTTAATATGTTTCATAATTTGAGTATTAAAAACAAAACATTTAATATTATTTTTTAAGTTTTATTTCTTGAAATGACTAAAAAGAAGCGCCAAATGTATAATTTCTAAAATTACAGAAATCGGAATATATATGTAAAATCTATATACATGCAATAGTAAGGCTGATTTAAGATTAACAATAGGATCTGTGAACAAACGAATTTTGAAAATAACTAATATTAACATGACGGATAACCCTATTATCACATTTTTAGAACATACAGATTTAATGGACACTGCGACGTGACCAATAATAATCTAACCTGTCTTCTGACTGTTAAAATTTTGCCTTGCCCTTTAAAATTAAAAATAAAATGTGAATTTTGTAAATTTAAGTAATTACTGTAATTTATTCACAAAAATACTTTTTTACACAAAGCACTTTTAATTGACATTTTTATGAAAAAAAATAAATAATAAAAATTATCACGAAGAAGAAAATAGATGCGTATCATTAGAAAATATATAACTTGATTTAAAATTGCACCTTCCTTTAAAAACATATTTAACACACACCCACCTATTATATGTATATTAACATGGCGTGTATTTAGCTCACACAGATTTAATGGTCACTTTAATGGTCGCTTTAAAATTAAGAACAAAATGTGAATTTTGTAATTTTAAATAATTGCCGTGATATATTCACAAAAAACTTTTATATCAAACTTTCTTAATGGACATTTTTTATAAAAAATGAATATCACGAAAAAAAAACATTGATACATATCACTAGTAAATATATATTTTATAAGACATAAAAGGACAAAAGTTATCACGAAGGAACAAATAAATATATCCCTTTAACGGGCACAAACCGTTTTCTTTCAAAATTTACATTTTACGCTCTAATTAGAGAAAAGAAGCACATTTTATGACCAAAAAGTATTTTTTTAATTTTGTTGTTGTGGCTGTTATTTATAACAGGGGTGGTAAAAACTATATTTACCACCGCCCTATACAAGCAATGACATTTTACTGATTTATTCAATAGAAAAATATGAAATATAAATAATTCACAAAATATGCATTTTGTAAAAACTATTTACTACTGATTATTTGTAAATTAAAAATATATTAATTACACATGAAATAAGTGGTAGAAAAACCCAATACGATGTAAATTACCAAATGTATTATTTTTAATTATTCTGGTGAAACAGGGAGTTGCACACAATGAAACATCACATGTTAAACCTAACACTTTTGTCCGTTTCTGGTTAGTTTTAGTTTTACAATGTTTGCACCTTTTGTATGCTTGCCCTTTTTCTGGCATGTGTATTTGAACATTAGTTGTTCTTGATTTCTTGTGGAATGCCAATTTCCGTTTCGTTGCAACCCAACTTGATTGCAACTTTCGATTTTTACTGCTGAATCCTCCCTATTACCCCACGAGCTATTCTTAACCTTTGATTTTCTGCTTGAGCTGTACGAAGATTTCATGGTTAAATTTATCCACTCCCCATTGTTCTTGTATAATCTAATTGCTTTTGGCAAACAATTTTCTTTTTAGAGCCATATTTCTGGGTTCCACTTACTTATGTCATTTCATTCATATTATGGTCTGTTGAAAGAAGAATAACAACCTTAGCCATTGCACTGCAACAGTGTCTCTACATGCCAACATCAGCGATTCATATTTTTTGGTAATTTTAATTTTTCCTCATGGGTTCAGGAAGGAATTTTTTTTTACCAGTTCTTATGGTACAGCATGTCATGAAAACATTATCAAAAAGCACCAAAAGAGGAGAAGTAAGGTGCAAATCATTGGTAAGATTTGTTATAGCTATATATCCCAATTCTTCCAAAATGGCACCATCGTCTTTTTTTCCCCTGCATAAACCTCAAATTGATACAGAAACCCACTGGATGCGCCTGACCTAGCCCAAATCTTATATCCTCTTTTTTATAGGCTTCCCCTAACATATCTTGCTTCATGGTGGACAGCTTATTTGGCTGTTAGACTTTATTTTTTTTTTTTCTATGCACCTGTCATGATGCACCACGATTTTTTTTTGGGACACCTGTCATGATCGTCACCATCAGGGACCATTTTCATCTCCCATACGCACTTCCGATCTTCTAACAGAAGGATCTAACACTGCGAAAAAGAGGTCAGATGGTCAAAATGAAAAAAGCCCTCCTCACCCTCCCGCTCTATCTCCACTCCACTTACCTTTTGACCCCATCCTTCTTTTTACTAAATACAATGACTAGGTGGTTTTTTTAATCCTATTCATCTGCACAGAAAAAATGAGATTTAAAACGCAATTTTCTT
This sequence comes from Caerostris extrusa, assembly GCA_021605095.1. Taxonomy (NCBI): domain Eukaryota; kingdom Metazoa; phylum Arthropoda; class Arachnida; order Araneae; family Araneidae; genus Caerostris; species Caerostris extrusa. The sequence continues at coordinate 31,517 of BPLR01021260.1, read as the reverse complement.
TGTTGGCTCTAGCAAAAACGGGTTATATTTATAGAGACATATATTTTGAGAAAAAAAAATATTTTTTTTTTAAGAGAGAAAGATTTATTTTTTATACAATGGTGGAAAATAATCGCTTTGCCAAGGCATTTTTAGACTCTGAGATATTCACCAATTGTGAGTTTCAAATTTTAACATTGGGTATTTTTCAGTTTGGAATTCAATGTACATTTGAAAACATGGGATAAATATAAAAGAATAAGTGGAGATTTTATTTAAGGATACATGATTAATGATTTATTGAAATCTTTGTTGTTTGTTTTTTATATATTTTTTTTCATCAAAATACTTTTTTTCATGAGAATACAAGAGCATAAATTTATGTTATCTAGTATTTATTCCAACATTTTTTTTTTCATTGTGGGCAAACAATCATTTAATCTGTTTCATAATTGAAGCATTAAGTAAATATTTAATATTATTTTTTAAATTTTATTTCTTCAAATGACATAAAAGAATCACAATTGTTTCATATCTAAAATTATAGAAATCTGATATGTACACCAAGAGCCAAAACATTATGACCACCAGTCAATAATGAGTTGGCCCACCTTTGGCGCGCACACACAGCTTCAACCTGCCTTGGCATGGATGCCACAAGTCCTTGGTAATGGCCGGAGAGATTGTACCAGATGTTTAAGCAATGGTGACATCTAATCAAGATATTGCGCATTGCTACTCTTTGAACTCTGGGCTGTCGTCCCAGGACATCCTAAATGAGTTCTATCGGTTGAGATCCGAGGAGTTATGCGGCCAGGACATTAACTGGAATTCAGCATGATGTTCCTGGAACCACTCCAACACAATTTTAGCCTTGTGAGAAGGGACGTTGTCCTGTTGGAACATTCCTTCCAGCTGGAAAACAGAGGCCATGTAACTGTGCAACTGGTCCGCAATATGTTCAGATACTCTGTAGCATTCATGGTCTACTCTACCACAACCACGGGTCCCAGTGACGCCCAAGAGAACGTCCCCCAAAAAGCATAATAATATACCGGCACCACCAGCCTGTGTCTGACCTACTGTACATTGAGGAAGCAACTGTTCGCCTGGAAGAGGGCGTATCCTGAAACGGCATCGGCATGAATGACAAACCGTGATTCATCTGACCAGGCAACTCTCTCCACGATCCATGGAGCAGTCACGATGGTCCCGGCCCAGCGCAGGCGCAGTTGGCGATGACGCTTGGTCAGCAAAGAACACGAGTGGGACGTTTGCTGTGTAGCCCCTTATCCAACAGTGTCCGCTGAACAGTGTGCTCCGATACTATTCTACATGGCCCTGCATTGTATTGGGCTGTCATGCTGAGCCACTGTCTGGCTCCGGTTTTTGCTTCACCATGCGAGACAGTCTCCGATGACCTTTTTCTTTGATAGCGTGTGGACGTCCAACACCATGTCGTCTACTGCTGGTTTCACCGTCATTCATCCACTTTGCGTAGTACTAACAACTGTAGATCGCGAACAACCCACGAGTCGTGCAGTTTCGAAATATTTGTTCCGAGCCTTCGAACCATTACAATCTGCCCTCTATCAAAGTCCGCTTAAATCCGCAGCCTCTCCCATCACACACAGAAGTAAATGAAAGAATGATTCTTCAGACTCTTCAGCAGCAGTTAAAAAATGATACCTGATCACGTGCCTTCCACGTCATCCAGGCGAGTTCATTGCAAAATGTAGAGGTGGCCATAATGTTTTGGCTCTTGAGTGTATGTAAACTCTTTATAAATGTAATAGTAAATCTGATTTAAGATTTACAATCGGATCTGTAGACAATAGAATTTTTGAAAATATTCATTTCATTTGTTCTCAGAAGATATCATTTTAACAAATCATTGAGAATAATTCGTCTCTTTTTATTTAAAAAGAAAAATTAAATATAATTATGGAATGTGCTAAAAAGTATTTAAATTAATTATTGGAGACAATAAGCATGAGCAAATTTATAATTATATTTATTTGAATATGTTTTATTTTTATCTATTAAATATTTTAATCATCGCAAATAGATGCAATATAATTAGTATGAAATGTTTTTCTCAACTGAAAAATGTTTCACAACTTTAATAAATAACTGTTGAAATAAAAAGTCATATAAAATATACCATAGAATTTATTTTTTTTTAATTTTCCCCTGTGTTTCAAAATTAAGAATACATTTTTTATTTTTTAAAATTTAAATAATGTTTGTGATATAATCACAAAATAATTCTTTTACAAAACGATTTTAATGGGCATTTTATAAGAAATAAATAACAAAAGTTTACATGAAGAAAAAAAATAGAAGCATATTATTATTAGTAAATATATCACTTGATATCATATTGCATCTTCCTGAAAAACATATTTAACACACTCCTATTATATGTATATTAGCATGACGTATAGCTTATTATTACTTTTAGCACACACTGATTCAATGGCTACTGGAATGTGCCTTCTCATAATCTAATCTGTCTTCTGACTGTCAATAAATCGATGAATATCCAATATGATTCAAGCAAGGGAAACGAGAAACTCCCTGTGGTTGTGACACCTGCCATGATCGTCACCATCAGGGATCATTTTCATCTCCATCCGCTCTGGCGATCTGGAACAGAAGAGTTCACACTGCGAAAGAGGTCAGATGGCCAAAATGAAAAAAGCCCTCCTCACCCTCCCCGTCTATCTCATGGTTGCCTTTTGACCCCATCTTTCTTCAACTCTGCATACAATGACTGGGTGATTTTTCCTCCTATTCATCTGCACAGAAAAATGAGATTTAAACGCACTTTCTTTGCAGCTGTCCTTAGCAAAAAACGGGTTATATTTATAGAGACATATATTTTGAGAAAAAAAAAAAATCTTATTTTTTTTTTTTTTTTGAAAGGAGAAAGATTTATATTTGGCGCACAATGGTGAAAAATAGCTCTCAAGGCATTTTTAGATTTTGGGATATACATTAATTGTGAGTTTCTGACTTTGACATTGGGTATGTTTTCAGTTTGGAATTCAATGTACTTTTGAAAACATGGGATGAAATATGAAGAATAAGTGTAGATTTTATTTAAGAATGCATGATTAATAATTTATTTCAATCTCTTAAAGGTTTTCTTTAAAAAGTATTTTCGTGAAAATATTTTTTTCATGAGAATACAGCATAAATTTCAGTTATCTAGTATTTATCTAACTATTTTTTTTTTTTCATTGTATGAAATCATTTAATACGTTTCATAATTTAAGCATTCAGTATATATTTAATATTATTTTTTAAATTTTATTTCTTAAAATGACAAAAAAAAAGCACGAATTGTATATTCTCCAAAATTATAGAAATTTGAATGTACATAAAATCTTATATATGTAATAGTAAGGCTGTTTTAAGATTAAAAATCGGATCTGTAGACAATCGGAATTTGAAAATATCCTTTTCATTTATTCTCAGAAGATATCAATTTAATAAATCATTGAGAATAATTCGACTTACTATTTAAATAAAAATAAAAGCTTAAAACTTTTATTTAATGATGATGGAAATGTGCTGAAAAGTACTTTAAAATAATTATAAGAAAAAACACGAGCGAATTTATAATTATATTTATTTGAATATTTTTTTTTATATTTATTAAATATTTTAATCATTACAAATCAGTACAAAAGAATTAGTATGAAATGCTTTTTCTCAACTGAAAAATATTTCACAACTTTAATAAATAACTGTTAAAATAAAATAAATATAAAACATTGTATGAATATTATTATTTTTTAAATTTTTGCCGTGTGTTTTAAAATTAAGAATAAATCTGAATTTTGTAAATTTAAATAATTGTTGTGATATATTCATGCAGAATACTTTTTATACAAAAACACTTTACGCATTTTTATAAGAAATAAATAATAAAAGTTAAATCGAAAAAAAAAATTAGCTGCTTATTATTAGTAAATAAATAAATTTATTGCAAATTGCATCTTACTAAAAAACATATTTAACATACACACCTGTTATATGTATATTAGAATGACGTAAAGCCTATTATTACATTTAGCACACACAGATTTAGTGGTCACGGCAACGTGCCCTTTTCACAATCTAATCTGTCTTCTGACTGTTAAAAATTTTGCCTTGTCCTTTAAAATTAAAAATAAAACGTGACTTTTATAAATTTAAATAAATGTTATAACATATCCACAAAGTACTTTTTTATACAAAACACTTCTGATGGATATTTAATTAAAAAGATAAATAGCAAAATTTAGCACGAAGAAAAATATAGAATCATATTAGATAATATATAAATTGATTTCAAATTACATCTACTTTAAAAACACATGTAACACACACCTATCATCACATTTAGAGCATACAGATTTATTGGTCACTGCAATTTGCCCTCTCATAATCTAATCTGTCTTCTGACTGTCAATAAGTCTATGAATATCCAATATGATTCAAGCAAGTGGAAACGGGAGAAGTTCCTGTGGATGTGACACCTGTCATGATCGTCGCCTTCAGGGACCATTTTCCTCTCCAACCGCTCTGGTGATCTGGAACAGAAGGATTCACACTGTGAAAAAGAGGTCAGATGATCAAAATGAAAAATACCCTACTCACCCTCCGCTCTATCTCCTCTTGCCTTTTGACCCCATCCTTCTTTGACTGTGCATGCACAATGACTGGGTGGTTTTTCCTCCTATTCATCCGCACAGAAAAAAATGAGATTTAAACGAACTTTCTTAGCAGCTGTCTTTAGCAAAAACGGGTTATATTTATAGAGACATATTGTTTGAGAAAAAAATATGATTTTTTTAAAGAGAGAAAGATTTATTTTTGGCTTACAATGATGAAAATTTCTGGCCAAAGCATTTTTTTGACGCTGAGATATACATTAATTGTGAGTTTCTGACTTTGACATTTGGTATGTTTTTCAATTTGGAATTCATTGCACTTTTGAAAACATGGGATAAATATAAAGTATTGTGAATATTTTATTTAAGAATACATGATTAACTATTTATTGAAATCTCTTTAAGGTTTTATTTAATAATATTTTTTATGAAAATACTTAAGAGAATATTGCATAAAATTAAGTTATCCATTATTTATATAACTATTTTTTTTTTTTTTTTTCATTTAAGAAATCATTTAATATGTTTCATAATTTGAGTGTTAAGTAAATATTTAATATTTTTTTAATTTTTTTCTTGAAATGACAAAAAAGATGCACAAAATGTATAATCTCTGAAATTATAGAAATCTGAATATATATAGTTTTTATGTATATATAATAGTAGGGCGGATTTAAGATTCACAATCGGATCTGTAGATAATTGGATTTTGAAAATATCCATTTAATTTATTCTTAGAAGATATCAATTTAATAAACCATGATGAATGCTTTGACTTATTATTTAAAGAAAAATAAAAGCATAAAAATTAAATATAATTATGGAAATGTGCAAAAAATTATTTTAAATTATTTATTAGAAAATAAACACGAGGAAATTTATAATTGTTTTCCTTTTGAATAATTTTTATATCATATCTAATAAAATAATTTTATCATTAAAAATAAATGTAAGAGAATTAGTACGGAAGGTTTTCTATAACTTTAATAAATAACTGTTATAATAATACTCCACATTTTTTAAAATTGTACTCTGCGCTTTAAAATTAATATTAGAATGCGAATTTTGGTAAATTTATAGAATTGTTGTAATATATTCACAAAATACTTTTTTTTTATAAAAAACATTCTTAATGGTCTATTTTTATAAGAAATAAATAACAAAGTTAGAGCAAAGAAGAAAATAGATGCGTATCATTAGTAAATAGATAACTCATTTTTAAATTGTTCGTTCCTAAAAAAACATATTTGACACACACACCTATTATATGTATATTAATATGATGTATATTTAGCTCACACAGATTTAATGGTCACTGCAACTTGTCCTCTCATAATCTAATCTGTCTTCTGACTGTCAATAAGTCTATGAATATCCAATATGATTCAAGCAAGGGGAAACGAGAGAACTCCCTGTGGTTGGGACACCTGTCATGATCGTCACCACCAGGGACCGGTTTCGTCTCCATCCGCTCTGGCGATCTGGAACAGAAGGATTCATACTGCGAAAAAGAGGTCGGATGGTCAAAAGAAAACACCCTCCTCACCCTCCCGCTCTATCTCCACTTGCCTTTTGACCCCTTCCTTCTTTGACTCTGCATACAATGACTGGGTGGTTTTTCCTCCTATTCATCTGCAGAGAAAATGAGATTTAAGCGCACATTCTTAGCAACTGTCTTTAAAAAACGGGTTATATTTATACAGACATATATTTTGTGAAAAAAATTGGGATTCATTTTTAAAGAGAGGAAGATTTATTTTTGGCGTACAATGCTGAAAAATAGCTCGCAAGGCATTTTTTATACTCTGAGTTACACATTAATTGTGAGTTTCTGGCTTTGACATTTGGTATGTTCTCAGTTTGGAATTCAATGTACTTTTAAAAACATGGGATAAATATAAAGAATAGATGAGATTTAATTTAAGAATGATTTATTGAAATCTCTTTAAGGTTTTCTTAAATATTTTTTCATGAAAATACATTTGAGAATACTGCATAAATTTAGTTATCTAGTATTTATATAACTATTTTTTTCATTTTAAGAAATCCTTTATTCTGTTTCATAATTTGAGTATTAAGTAAATATTTATAATTTTTTTTTAAATTTATTTCATGAAATGAAAAAAAAGAAGCTCAAATTGCATAATCAATAAAATTATAGAAATAAGAATATAAAAGTAAAATCTTTATATCTGTAATAGTAAGGCTGATTTAAGATTCACAATCGGATCTGTAGACAATCAGTTTTGAAAATATCAATTTCCTTTATTCTCTGAAGATATCAATTTAATAAATCATTAAGAATAAGTCTACTTAATATTTAAAGAAAAATTAAAGCTTAAAACTTAAATAAAATCATAGAAATGTGCTTAAAATTATTTTAAATTAATTATTAGAAAATAAACACGAGAAAATTTATAATTATTTTTATTTGAATATTTTTTTTATTTATATCTATAAAATATTTTAATCATTAAAAAAATTTCCAGAGAATTAGTATGAACGTTTTTTTCAACTGAAAAATTATTCATAACTTTAATAAATAACTGCTATAATAACATTCCATAAAATTTTTTTTTTTTTTTTTTTTTAAATTTACCTCATGTTTAAAATTTAAAACTAATATGTGAATTTTGTAAATTAAAATACTTGCTGTTATATAATCATAAAATACTTTTTATGCAACCTCTCTCATTGGACATTTTTATAAAAAAAAAAATTAAAAAATTAACACAAAGAAAAAAATAGATGCATATCATTAGCAAATATATAATTTTTTTCAAATTGCATCTTCCTTAAAAACATATTTAACACACACACCTATTATATATATATATTAATATGACATATAGCCTATGAGTACATTTAGCGCCCACAGATTTAATGGTCACTGCAACTTGCCCTCTCATAATCTAATCTGTCTTCTGACTGTCAATAAGTCCATGAATATCCAATATGATTCAAGCAAGGCTAAACGAGAGAACTTCCTGTGGATGTGACACCTGTCATGATCGTCGCCGTCGGGGGCCATTTTCATCTCCCTCCGCTCTGGCGATCTGGAACAGAAGGATTCACACTGCGAAAAAGAAGTCAGACGGTCAAACTGGAAAAAGCCCCCTCACCCTCCCGCTCTATCTCCACTTGCCTTTTGACCCCATCCTTCCTTGACTCTGCATACAGTGACTGAGCAGTTTTTCTGTCCTATTCATCTGCACAGAAAAATGAGATTTAAACGCACTTTCTTAGCAGCTGTCTTTAGCAAAAACTTTTATATTTATAGAGACATATATTTTAAGAAAAAAATTTTTTCTTTTCAAAGAGAGAATGATTTATTTTTTGGCGTACAAGGCTGAAAAATAGCTCGCAAGGCATTTTTAGACTCTGAGATACACATTAATTGTGAGTTTCTGGCTTTGACATTTGGTATGTTTTCAGTTTGGAATTCAATGTACTTTTGAAAACATGGGATAAATATACAGAATAGTGAGATTTTCTTTAACAACACATGATTGAAGATTTATTGAAATCTCTTTGTGGTTTGTTTCATGAAAATAATCTTGAGACTATTGCAGAAATGTATGGTATCTAGTATTTATATAACTATTTTTTATAATTTTAAGAAATCACTTATCAATTGTTTATGATTACCTTACTATCAATATTTATTATTAACCCTACTCTGGTTTTTATTACTATATTTTAAATTTTGCATTTCATTAATTTAATAAAAATATCAATTGATATTTTTAGCAATTTCTTTGAATAATTATCATATAAAAAGGAAAGAAAAATAAAATTTTGCAATTGTGATACTACATATGTTCTTAACTTATACACTTCTTAAAAACATTATCCTTCAATAACATATTAATAAATTGGCTTTTTTTAGAAACAATTACTACAATACAAATAATTTTCCATTTTTTACTGACCTTATCCATATCCTTCTTTAGCACTCTACACTTTATAATGTCTCTTATAATTCTTCACTTTTCACGTTTAATTACCGGCCAATCTGTCCCATTACTTAAATCAGTCACATTGTTGAAATTTTGATGAACAATTATTAAATTAAATAAACATAAATGTTAGCCTCTTAACAATTATTTCTTTTTATAGAAAAGAGAATATTGTAAAAAACATGTAAATGATTGCCGTAATTATAAGCATTACGATAATTGTTATATTCAAATGAAGTTCTTAGTTAATAATTTTCTAAATTCTAACATTCTTTCATACCTGTTTTTATTTTTTTATTTTATTTTATCTATAAAGAATTAGAACAGTGAATATTGTTTTTTAAGAAAAAAAAAATTTTAAATATTTTTTTACAAAAATATTGCAATTTCATTATTTCGTTTCTATTAATTTTTAAAAACGATTTTATTGATATGAAAATGATTGTACTGGCATAAAAAATGATTGTATTGACATAAAAAAATGATTGTATAATATATTTCTCGAGATTATTGTTTTTTTTTGTCAAAGTTAATATCAAAAGTATTTGAAAAAGCTTATAAAGATATTTAGAATTATTTTTTTTTAAATTGTTAGAAAACAAAAGTAGAACTTTTCAATTAGTTTATTTTCCTCGTCTTGCTTATTATGCGTTATTATGATTTTTTAAAAAATAAAATAAAATAATATAAACTCCAGGAAATTAACTTTATAAGTATTATATTTCTCATTAAAAAATAATAATGATTTATCCGAGCTCTTAATTGTATAATTATTTCAAAATAAAAGATTTCCATAATTATCTAAGAAAATATTTTTACCAAAAACTGCATAAACACTTTTGGTGAGCAAAATTATATTTTTCGAAAATATTTATTCTTATCTGTCTTTTATCTAAATATCTTTATTTCGTTTTTTGTTAAAAATGTTTAAGAATAATATTATGTTTACTAGAAATAATAGAAATCTTATCTTAAACGTATATTTTCTAACTTTACTCAAGTAAAGACTCAAATTTAAAAGCCTAAAAGAAAAAAATAATATTAGGAATTTAACATTTAGTTAAAAATAGCTTATAGAGGCATATAAAAATATCTTTTAAAGTACTATCAAGTTTTATATCTACAAGATATTTTCATAAACTTCCAAAATTAAAAATTCTATTAAACTCTTATATTGTTCTTAAATTTATTGTTTACATGTGAGAATGAATATAAAATAGTGATTTGAATAAAAAAAAATTTTAGTGAAATAAAGGCATAAAACGAAGATAATGGTTGTGTATGATATAAAAACTTTATTGAAAAAAATAAAAGCATCTGTTAAAATTTTAATTTTCCTACTGAAACTTTCTTAAAAATTGAAAATTTGCTCCTATGAAATACAGTATGTAGTAAAAAATTGTGAGGCAATTATGTTGTTTGCGCTGTCATTTGTCTAATATGATATAAAAAAAATCTTTAATGTAACACATTATTGACATTTTATAAAAATGCCATTTCTTAGGTATTTAACGATGCTCGATAAAAATTATCAAAGAGTTGAATTTTTTTAAATCATTTATATTTTTTATAAGCTATGCTATATTACTAAATAAAGATTCCTTAATGTTTTCATACGTTATTGTTCATTAATTTTTTTTTTTTTATAATTTTTTAGGAATTTCTTTAAAAAGAACTCACGTAAAATTTTATGTAATGAATAAATGAGTTTACCTTGACGTTTTTCAGAGAAACTCTATTTTTATATATTTTTGTTATAAACATATTTTGGGAAAAACTGCGGGTCTATTGTATTCATGAATTAGAAAATTAATTAAAATGAAAAAAGGATAAATTTTAATGATTGCTAATGATTTTTTAGCAAAAAAATATTCTTTTGAAACTGTTTATATATTATTATATTAAAATAATAGTAACGTGATAATTATTTTTTGATTATTTTAATAAGAAAATTATACTTAATAAAAGAAAAAAATTATGCATAAATTTAAAAAGAAAAATGAAATTTTTGGTAGTTAATTTTTTGCCTTGCTTTTATTAATTTGTTTGACTCTTTCATTTAAAAATTAGAAAAATTAAAAAAATAATAATATACTTGATATTTTACTAGAAAATCGCATTCCTTATAATATTGAATTTAATTTTCATTATTTTTAACATTTTTTTCCTATTAATTTTCTTTTTAAACATGAATTCAGTATGGTATTGCAGCGATGGAATCATTTCTTTACTTTTTACGAATCTCTATTTTAGAATGAATAAAGTTTTTTAAACAATTTCCAACTTTCCATTTCATATAAACTTTTTAATTTTTCGGCTAAAATAAATTTTTTTTGTCTTCTGTTAATAAAATTACTATAGAAGAAATTATTATGAATTTGTTTTGAGAAAACATGGTAATTAGATTTTACTATTCGATAAAAAATTAATTTAGTACTAACTATGATAATTAAATATTATTTAAAAAAAAATAGTTTACCCCGTCTTGAAAATTTTTTTAATTATTTGTATATACACATATATATATATATATATAATATTTATATATTTTTAAATTTTGCCTTGTGTTTTAAAATTAAAAATAAAATGTGAATTTTGTAAAAATTTAAATAATTGTTGCGATATATTGGCAAAACACTTTTTCATATTCAAAAATAATTTTTTAAATACTTTTATATTCATTTTTATGAAATTTAATAGCAGAAGTTAACACGAAGAAAATAATAGTTGCATAGCATTAGCAAATGTATAACTTTTTTTTTCAAATTGCATCTTCCTTAAAAAATTTAAAACACACACCTATTAAATGTATATTATCATGATATGTAGGCCATTATTACATTTAGCACACATAGATATAATGGCCACTGCAACTTGCCCTCTCATAATCTAACCTGTCTTCTGAGTGTTAATAAATCCATGAATATCCAATATGATTCAATCAAGAGGAAACGAGAGAACTTCCTGTGGATGTGACACCTGCCATGATCGTCCCCATCAAGGGACCATTTTCCCTCTCCATCCGCTCTGGCGATCAGGAACAGAGGGATTCATACTGCGAAAAAAGAGGTCAGATGGTCGAAATGAAAAAAGCCCTTCTCACCATCCCGCTCTAACTCCACTTGCCTTTTGACCTCCATCCCTCTTTGACTCTGCATACAATGACTGGTTGGTTTTTCCTCCTATTCATTCTTACTATTTAAACGCACCTTCTTAGCAGCTGTCTTTAACAAAAACGGGTTATATTTATAGAGACTTATATTTTGAGAAAAAAAGAATTACTTTTTTTAAGAGAGAAAGATTAATTTTTGTCGTACAATGGGAAAAAAATAGTTCGGCAAGGCATTTTTTGGACTCTGGGATGTACATTAATTGTGAGTTTCTGTATTTGACGTTTGGTATGTTTTCAGTTTGGAATTCAATTACTTTTGAAAACATGGAATAAATATAAAGAATAGTGAAGATTTTATTTAAGAATACGTGATTAATGATTTATTGAAACCTCTTTTAAGTTTTTTTTTTTTTTTTAAATATTTTTTACATGACAATAATCTTGAGAATACTACATAAAATTAAGTTAGATAAATATTTATGTAATTATTTTTTCATTTTAAAAATCGTTTATTCTTCATAGTTTGTGTATTAAGTAAATATTTAATGTTATTTTTTGAAATTTTATTTCTTGATTAATATATTTCTTAATTATTAGAAAATAAACACGAGCCAATTTATAATTATTTTTATTTAAATATTTTTTATTTATATCTATAAAATATTTTAAGAATTAAAATGCAAGAGAATTAGTATTGAAGGTTTTTTCTCAACTGAAAATTTTTCATAATTTATTAAATAACTGTTTAAATAAAAATAAGATGTAACATATACCATATAATTTTTTTTTTTTTTTTTTTAATTTTGCCTTGCACTTCAAAATTTTGAATAAAATGTGAATTTTGTAAATTTAAATATTTGTTCTGATGTATGCACAACGTACTTTTTTATACAAAACACTTTTGATGGATATTTAATTACAAAAGTTAAATAATAAAATTTAGCAGTAAGAAAAAAATAGATGAATATCATTAGAAAATATATAACTTTATTTCAAATTGCACCTTCCTTAAAAACCATATTTTACACACACACCTATTATACGTATATTAACATGACGTATATTTAGTTCATATAGAGTTAATCGTCGCTGCAACTTTCCCTCCCATAATCTAATCTGTTTTCTGACTATCAATAAGTCTATGAATATCATTCAAGCAAAGGGAAACGAGAGAACTTCCTGTGGATGTGGCACCTGCCATGATCGTCACCATCAGGGACCGTTTTCATCTCTGTCCGCTCTGGCGAACTGGAACAGAAGTTTCACACTGCGAAAAAGAGGTCAGATGGCCAAAATGAAAAAAAAAAAGCCCTCCTCACCCTCCAGCTCTATCTCCTTTTGCCTTTTGACCCCCATACTTCTTTGACTCTGCATACAATGATTGGGTGGTTTTTTTCCTCCTTTTCATTTGCACAGAAAAATGAGATTTAAAAGCTCACTTTCTTTGCAGCTGTCTTTAGCAAAAACGGGTTATATTTATAGAGAACATATATTTTGAAGGAAAAAAAAAAATTATTTTTTATAAGGAGAAAGATTTATTTTTGCCGTACAATGGGGGAACAATAACTCGCCAAGGCATTTTTTAGACTCTGAGATACACATTAATTGTGAGTTTCTGATTTTGACATTTGTTTTTCAGTTTGGAATTCAATGTACTTTTGAAAACATGGGATAAATATAAAGAATAGTGGATATTTTTTTTATGAATACATGATTAATGATTTATTTGGGTCCTTCCGGCTGGAAGATTTGCTATGGATGAGAGTAACACTACCCCCAAAGCACTCTATGATCATATTAGTCCGGGACCTACTTTTTAATGTGGATTCCAAACCACTACACATATCCATGGCGCCGCCGAGACTCGAACACAAAAGCTGTGATACTGATACAGAGCGCTAGCCATTAGGCCAACAGGCACTCTAGTTTCGTGTTAAAAGTTTTTATTATAATTACTCCTCGTATTTATTATTTACCTTTTATTAGTATTTATCATTATATCCCTACCCCTAGTTTTTATTATTACATTTTAAAAGTTATATTTCATTAATTTAAAAAAAAGGTATCAATAGATATTTTTAGCAATTTCATTGAATAATTATCATATAAAGGCATGACAAAATAAAAGATTACAATTGTTATACTACATAATGTTCTTAACTTGTACACTTCTTAAAAACATTAATATTTTATAACATGTTAATAAATTGGCTTTTTAAAAACAATTTTTTTTTTTTCTGTCCATATCCATCTCTTTCTTAGCACTCTACACTTTATAATGTCTCGTATTATTATTCACTTTTCAAGCTTAATTACCGGCCAATCCGTGGCCTGCTTGAAACAGCCACATTGTTGAGAATTTTGATGAAAAATTATTAAATTAAATAAACATAAATGTTAGCCTCTTAACAATTATTTTTTTTATAGAAAATTGTTATTGTGAAACACATGTCAATAATTCCTGTAATTATCAGTATTACAAAAATTTTTATATTCAGCTGAAATTCTTGTGTTATAGTTTTCTAAATTCTAACCTTTCATGTCAGTTTTTAACTGTTTTTTTATATTTTATCTACAAGGAATTAGAACAGTGCGAACTATTTTTGCAAAAAAAATTTGAAATTATTTTTAATTTTTAATTTTTTACAAAATTATTTGAATTTCCTTATTTTGGTTTAATTGATTTTTGCCTTTAATGGAATAAAAAAGCAGATTGTATAATATATTTTACTGTATTTTTTTGTTGTCAAATTTTCTGTCAATCTTTTGAAGACTATATTTAAAAAATATTTTCTTTTCGAAAATGTTATGAAACAAAAAAATAGAACACTTCAATTAGTTTATTTTCTTCATCTTGTTTAAAAACAATTTCATTCAATAAAAATTACATAATTTGCAATTGAAAAATATTAGATTATTTGAAAAATTGTAAAAGACAACCTCATGTAATTGTGATTTAGTTAAAAAGAATTAAAATAATATCAATTTTAGGAAATTAACTTTATAAATATTATATATCTTATGCTTTATACTTTATAAATGTATAACAATAATAAAATTTTATAGCAGTTCCTGAACGTATAAATATTACACAATAAAAGATTTTCATTTACTAATTATCTAGAAAAATGTTTTATGAAAAACAACATAAACAATTTTGGCATACAAAATTATATTTTTCGAAAATATTTATTTGATCTAACTATTATTATTTCGATGTACATTAAAAATTTTTAAGAATAATGCTATGTTTACTAGAAGTAATTTTTAATGAACGTCTTATCTTAAACGTATATTTTCTAACTTTACTCAAGTAAAGATTCAAATTAAAAAGCCTAAAAATGAAAAAAAAAAAATTTGAATTTATCATTTACATGCATATAAAAATAACATTTTAAAGTACTATAAAGTTTTATATCTAGAGGATGTTTTCATAAATTTCCAAAATTAAAAAATCTCTTAAACTCTTGCATTGTTTGTAAATTTGCTGCTTATATATGATAATAAATTTAAAATAATTATTTGAGAATTTGAATAAACAAAATTTTAGAGAATTTCATAAAAAGAAGATCATGTTTGTTTTTGATTTGAAATCATTGTTGAAAGAAATGAATGTTAACATTTTAATTTTTATACTGAAACTTTCTTAAACTCCTCTGAAATATTTAAAAAAAATTATGAACAATTATGTTGTTTGCACTACCATTTGCCTAACATGAGAGGGAAAAAGTCTTTAATCTAACACATATATGATATTTTATAAAAATGCCATTCATCGGTATTTAACGATGCTTGATAAAAATTATCAGAGAGTTGAATTTTTGCAATCATTTTTATTTTTTATAAGCTATGCCATATTATTGAATAAAAATTCATTAATTTTTTTCAAGCATTATTGTTCATAAATTTTTAATTTTTGCGGTATCTCTTTGAAAAAGGAAAGCACGTAAAATTTTAGGTAATGAATATATATTTTTTCACTAAAGTTTCTCAGATAAACCATATTTTATTAATTTCTTGTTATAAACATATCTTGAGAAAAACAGCAGGTCTATTGTATTCATGAATTATGAAAATAAATAAAATGAAAAAAAAAAAAAGACTAATTTTAAAGCTTGCTAATAATTTTTTAGCAAAAAATATTTTTTGAAACTGCTTATATATTATTATACTAAATTAATAGTAACGTGATAATTATTTTTCAATTATTTTAAAAAGAAAATTTTGTATAATGAAAGAAAATTTATGCATAAATGTAAGGCAAAATTTAAAATATTTGTTAATTAAATTGGTTTGCCTTGGTAAGCCTTGGTTTTATTAATTTCTTTAGTATTTAAGAAAGTGAAAAAAATATTTTTCAATATACCTGATATTTTATTAGAAAAACTCATTCCTTATTTCATTGATTATAATTTTCATTATTTTTAACATTTTCTCTATTTAATTTTCCTTTGAAACATGAATTCATTATGGTATTGCAGCAATGATAACATTTCTTTTCATTTACGGATCTTTATTTTGGTTTGAATAAAGTTTTTAAAACAATTTCCAACGTTCCAATTCATATAAACTTTTTAGTTTTTGCGCTAAAATAATTTTTTTAACTTCTGTTGATAAAATTACTATAGAAGAATTAATATGAATTTGTTTTGAGAGGAAACATGTTAATTAGATTTCACTATTCTGTAAAATTAATTTGGTACTAACTATGATAATTAAATATTAATTATATGTATATTATATATATATATGTCTATATATATATGTATATATATATATATATATATATATATATATATATATATATATATACATATTAAATTTTGCCTTGAGCTTTAAAATTTAGAATAAAATGTGAGTTTTGTAAATTAAAATAATTGGTGCAATATATTCAAAAAATAATTTTTAAATTTACAAATTACTTTTATTTTTTATACTCATTTTTATAAGAAATAAATAACAAAAGTTAACATGAAGAAAAAAATAGACGGATATCATTAGAAAATATATAACTTTATTTCAAATTGCACCTTCCTTAAAAACCATATTTTACACACACACCTATTATACGTATATTAACATGACGTATATTTAGCTCACACAGAGTTAATGGTCGCTGCAACTTTCCCTCCCATAATCTAATCTGTCTTCTGACTGTCAATAAGGCTATGAATATCCAATATGATTCAAGCAAGGGGAAACGAGAGAACTTCCTGTGGATGTGACACCTGTCATGATCGTCACCATCAGGGACCGTTTTCATCTCTATCCGCTCTGACGATCTGGAACAGACGGATTCACACTGCGAAATAGAGGTCAGACGGCCAAAATGAAAAAAAAAAAACCCTCCTCACCCTCCCGCTCTATCCCCACTTGCCTTTTGACCCCTACTCTTCTTTGACTCTGCATACAATGACTGGGTGGTTTTTCCTCCTATTCATATGCACAGAAAAATGAGATTTGCGCGCACTTTCTTAGCAGCTGTTTTTAGCAAAAATGGGTTAAATTTATAGAGACATATATTTTGAGAAAAAAAAAATTAAGAAGAAAGATTTATATTTGGCGTACAATGGGAAAAAATATTTCTTCAAGGCATTTTTAGACCCTGAGACGTACATTAAATGTGAGTTTCTGACTTTGACATTGGGTATGTTTTCAGTTTGGAATTCAATGTACTTTTGAAAACTTGGGATAAATATAAAGAATAAGTGAAGATGTTATTTAAGAATACATGATTACTGATTTATTGAAATCTCTTTAATTTTTTTTTAAATATTTTTTTCCATGAAAATGTTCTTGAAAATATTGCTTACAATTAAGTTGTCTTGTATTTATATAACTATTATTTTATTTTCACGAAATCATTTAATATGTTTTATAATTTGATTTTTAAGTAAATATTTAACATTATTTTTAAATTTTATTTCTTTAAATGACAAAAACGAAGTGCAAAATGTATAATCGTTAAAGTTATAGAATTCTGAATGTGCATATAAACTTTTATTATAAGGAATAATAAGGTTAATTTAAGTTTCAAAATTAAATTTTACATATTTTGTATCAAGAAAAGGAAAAATTTTCATATATTGGTTTTCCTGTCTGCAAATGAATACCAAATAATGCAGAGAAATTAATTTGTACCAAAAAAATCAGAAAGTGGTGAACTAAATGAATAACAGAATGTTTCAAAATATGAGTTAAAGTTTTGTGTTATGGCAATTTGATAAAAAAAAGCAATAATTGAAAAAAAAAAAAAAAACAGCAATCTCGAATTACAGCAAAATAATAAAATCAAATATAATAAAAGCAAATACATACGATAAAAATAATAAAAGCAAATATTTAAGGCTATATTTCAAATTTAATTAAAAACTTTTTATCATTTAAAATTAAAAATTTAGAATACATTATCAAGAATACTCAAACAAGATCGTTTCAAATTTCAAACTTAAAAAATTAAGAATAATAATATCCAGAAAATAAGCTAAATTAAAATCAGTCGATTTTTATATTATTGCCAATTTGTAGTTACATTATTTTAAAAAATTGAACAATATATATTAAATGAATAATAAAAATATTTGATAATAAAATAAAAATAATTAATAATTAAATGAATAAATTAAAATCAAACGATTTTTTATATTATTTCAATTTGTAGTTACATTATTTTAAAAATTGTATAATGTATATTAAATGAATAATAAAAATATTTTATAATAATAGAATAATAATTAATAATTGAATGAATAAAATAAAAATATTTAATAATCATTAATTAAGTAATAATTAGTTATGAGAAAAAAAGAGATTGTTAACTAATTATTAATTAATTAATGATGAGCAAATGAGAAGAGTGAATATTTCTACCATATAAAACTAAAAATAATTAATTAAATTTTATTAATGAATTAATATTTGAAACAACTGTATTAACATCCAGTGTCATCTACTACAAGTTCAAAAAAAATTTAATTGAACTTTAGTGGATGAATAAAATGTATTTATGAACGATTAAAAATTTGAACAAGATATATATATAGGGAGAGTGTGAGCGAACAGAAGGAATTTAAAAAGGATTGTATAATATATTTCACGAGATTATTGTATTCTTTTGTCAAAGTTAATATAAAAAGTATTTGAAAACAATAAAAATATTTAAAATTAATTTTTTTTTTAAATTGTTAGAAAACAAAATTAGAACATTTCAATTAGTTTTTTTCCTCATCTTGCTTATTATGCGTTATTATGATTTTTCAACAAGGAAATAAAATAATGTAAACTTCAGGAAATTTACTTTATAAGTATTATATTTCTCATTAAAAATAATAATAATTTATCGGAGTTCTTAACTGTATAATTATTTCGAAACAAAAAGATTTCCATTTGCTAATTATCCAGGAAAATATTTTTACCAAAAACTGCATAAAGACTTTTGGTATGCAAAATTATATTTTTCGAAAATATTTATTCTTATCTGTCTTTTATCTAAATATCTTTATTTCGTTGTATGTTTAAATTGCTTAAGAATAATGTTATGTTTACTAGAAGAAATTTTGTCAATAGAATTCTTATCTTAAACGTATATTTTCTAACTTTTACTCAAGTTAAGACTCAGATTAAAAGCCGAAAAATAAAAAGAATATTACGAATTTAACATTTATAAGGATATAAAAATAGCATTTGAAAATGCTATAAAGTTTTATATCTAGAGGAAGTTTTCATAAATTTCAAAAATTAAAAAGTTTAATCTTTCACATTGTGCGTAAATTTACTGTTTACATTTGAAAATGAATTTAAAATAATGATTTGAATAATTTTAGTGAAATATTATCATAAAACCAAGATAATGGTTATTTATGATATAAAAACATTGTTGAAAGAAATAAAAAATAATAAATTTTAATTTTCATACTGAAACTTTCTTAAAATTTGAAAATTTCCTTGTGTGAAATATGTAATAAAATTATGAAGCAATTATGTTGTTTGCGTTGTCATTTGCCTAACATGAAAGTAAAAAAAATCTTTAATGTAACATATAATTGGTATTTTATAAAAAAGGCCATTTCATCGGTATTTAACGATGCTCGATAAGAATTATCAGTTACTTGAATTTTTGCAATCATTTAAATTTTTTTAAGCTATGCTATATTACTAAATAAAGATTCATTAATTTTTTCAAGCGTTATATTTCATTAATTTTTTTTTAATAATTTTTTAGGAATTTCTTTGAAAAAGGAACGCAAGTAAAATTTCATGTAATGAATAAATGAGCTTACCTTAAAGTACTTCAGAGAAACTCTATTTTTATAATTTTTTGTTACAAACATATTTTAGGAAAAACTGCTAGTCTATTGTATTCATGAATTAGGAAATTAATTAAAATGGAAAAAAATGATTAATTTTAATGCTTGCTAATTATTTTTTAGCAAAAAATATCTTTTGGAAACTGTTTATATATTATTATATTAAATTAATAGTAACGTGATAATTATTTTTTTTGATTATTTTAAAAAGAAAATTATGCATAAATTTAAAGCGAAATGAAAAGTTTGTTAGTTAATTTTTTTCGTCTTGCTTTTATTAATTTTTTTGATTGTTTTATTTAATATTTAAAAAGTGAAAAAAATATTTTCAATATCCTTGATATTTTATTAGAAAACTCCTTCATTATTATAATGATTTTAATTGTCATTATTTTTAACATTTTTTTTCTATTTAATTTTCGTTTGAAACATAAATTCAGTATGGTATTGTGGCAATGAAATCACTTCTTTACTTAAGAATCTCTATTTTAGTACGAATAAATTTTTTAAAATAATTTCTTACTTTCCATTTTATATAATGTTTTTAATTTACCTGCTAAAATACATTTTTTTATCTTCGGTTAGTAATATTATTGTAGAAGTAGAGAATATGAATTTGTTTTGCGCGAAAACATGTTATAATGAATAATAATAATTATTATATTAGAATTATTTTATGAAAATACAAGCGCTTTATTTTAAATAATTTGTTTATTTTTCTAACCTCGACTTATATTTTTATTTACATTATTTTAAAGTTTATTTGAAAATGCAAAATGTTAGTATTTAAAGAGTTAATCATTGTTTTAAAAATAAATAACTATTTTTGTCTTTTTTTTTTTTATCTTATGATATATGTACCGAAAATGTTAAAAAATTATTATTTGGAAGTTTAAAATAAAGTATGCTTTTGAAAATTTATAATTCGATAAATAATTTTAATATTATATAAATTTTCTTTCATATACTTGTAATTACAGGAATTTTTAAGCACATAAAATATAATCGAAATGATAAAATATTGGTTTTGATCATTAATATTTTAAATATTTTTCATAATAACACATAATTAAACAAATAGAAAAGTTTCAATGCTAACAATGCAATTTTGCTCAAAGGGAATAAAAAAACCACATCTAAATTGTATTAAATAAAATATGAATTACACTTTTATTAATTAAATTAAAATTGGACAAAATATTAACTTATTTAAAAATAACTTTAAATTTTATCAATTCATATAATTTATTTATACATTTTATATATCAGTATGCAATTAATTATAATTAAATTTCTTTATTTAATTTAATTTTTATGCAAGAAAAGATATTTTTAATTTCATCAACTATAATTTTTTTAATTTGATTCAAGTTTTCATCTTGCATTTTTTTAAATTATTATTTTATTAAACAAATTATACAAAAAAAAAAAGTATTCACTAAAAATTTTCTACGATTTAATATTTTCTTTCATTATGGCAAACTTAAAAATATTTCACTGAATATGAAACAAGTAATATAAAAAAAATTTTAAAGTCAATTCTTACTTTTTTTCACTATATTGCAGAAAGTCTTTTATAAATAATTTTCATTCATTTTTTTTTAAGTTTATCTGGCGCCATTTATTGGTAGATATATGCAACTTAAATCTAAAAAAAACTAAATTAAGTTAATTAAATTTAATTACTGAATTAATATTTGGAAAGACTGTATTAACCTCTAGTGTCATCAACTACAAGTTCAAAAAAATGTATTTGAAACTGAGTGGATAAATAAAAAAATTATTTTATTAACGATTGAAAATTTGAACAATATACATATAGGGCGAGTGGGAGCTAGTAGAAGGAATTGAAAAAGCAATAATAAACTAAAAGCCTGAGTTATTTTTTACTTACAATTTATAAAAGTATATTTTCTAAATTTCCTTAATGTTAAATAGCTTGCATTGTATATATTAGTTTTTGAATATCTTATGTGGTTTATATTATAATGTTTTTTTGAGATATATATTAAAGGGAAAAATATATAACTTTTTTTTTGTTTTAATCAAAGCTATTAAAGATCATTTCAATGACATTTTTAAAAATAATATGAAGAAAATAATGTAACAAAATGAAACAATTAATATTATTTTGAAAATAATGTTTAAAACGTTAGTTAGATTTTAAAAATACTAGACAATTATAAAAACACAAAATGCGTTTAAATCATACAAAAATATTTGTAAGAGTTTATGTCTTAAAGTATTTATATACTCTTAACTACACTGCTGGACATTAAAACTGCTACGCTAGGAAGAAATGCAGATAATAAAATGATATTTATTGGACAAATATACTATACTGCAAATAACAACTGATTAAACTTTCAAGAAATTTAGGTGCATAGATCCTGAGAAATCAGTACCCAGAACAACGACCTCTAACAGCAATAACAGCACATATACACCTGGGCATTGGGCCAAACAGAGATTGGATGACATATACAGGTACAGATGTCCATGCAACTTCAGCTTATTATTTGAAATTAAAAAAATATAAAATAACCAATAAACAATTTAGTGTCATAAGTAATTGTACGAGTTGGGTAACATCATGTGAATATTTAGAGAAAATATTTCTTAATTATTATTTTTACAATAGATAATTAATAGCTTTGACATATACATAAAATAAATTTTGAGAAGAAGAAATAAATATTATTTTTAATTTCTAGTAAATGATTTTTCAAATAAATCTATTAAAAATCCAAGATTTTGAAAAGTATTTCTAGATATTTTGCGAGATGTCCCCACTTGGTTTTATTTTAGCTGCAATGAAAGAATAATATCAGCTCCATCTTAAAAAAAATTTAATTCCTTGGAAATATGCAATTTTCCTCAAAAAGAATTATAATTATTAATAACAATAAAATAACTTTATACTTATGATATGCTTTTGTAAATTATCAATACTGTAAACAAATTCAAGTTAAGTGGTATTGAACAAAATTTAAAATTTGAAGAACTAAATATTTATCATAAACAAATTCAACACAGAGTAATTTTTATATTTAGGTTTTAGTAATAATATACTCTTACAAAAATCTGTTGGAAACATTTGTGTTTATTGCATTGAATTGTCAATGATAAACAAATATTTAAGAAATTGTTTATTATAAAATATTTAAAACGTTATTCAGAATTGAAATGAATGTTTTCTAAAATACATTGATAAAAAATACGTTTTGGGAAATTACGATGATCAATTACTTCTATATTAATTTAGAAAAATATATCTATTCTTGTTAAAATGTTATCTATTCTTAAGAAACATCTATTGGAAGAATGATAAAAGAGAAAAAAAATGAAGAATTTTTCTGCAAAATTTCAATCTACTCTTTTATTACATGTCGCTGATTAATAGAACCCTCTTTTACTGCATTCATAAATTTTTCTTGCGGCTAATTCTAAGACAAATTAACTACAAAATATGGACTCGTTGTATATCAAGTGATGCTCATTCCTTCATATTAAGACCTTTTATATTTGCCATGGCCATAAAAAATGCAGCAAAGTGGTTCGTTCACATTCAAGGCTTTCTATTTTACGATGCCAATATCGTTTATTTGATGGTGTCATAATTTCTAACCATTTCTTTTTTATTCTTATTCTTCATAGGTTAATTCCAGTTGATTGTTTAGTAATTTGTATAATTACCGTTCTTTAATGAGATTTTGTATAGTGCAATATAATTTTTAATATTTAAAGCACTGTAAGTACTTTCAAACAGGATCAGTGTCATATTAATATTATTTTATTTACGAAATACCAGTAGAAATAGTAATCTACACATAAAGAATAAAAATTAAGGCATTTCATCTTATAAAAGAAATGTTTTTATCGAATTTTTTAATTTAGAATGCAATATATTAAAAATTCGTAAGCAAATTTTTAAGCCTAAATAAAAACAACATAATTGTCAAAATAGCAAAGCAGAAATTCCATTTTTAATGCATAGTAATTTTTAAATTTTATTTTATTTAATAAATTAATCGTTTTATTTAACTATATCAACTTCAAGTTGTATATTCTTCAAAACGTTAGTTGAAAGAAGTAAAAAATAATCTATTATAGTTTGCAACAAAGTTGTTGATTGAAAATACAGAGTAACGATTTATATACTAAAATTATTTGAGCTTATAAAATGAATGCATTTTTTAAATTTCGGCTTAGGTTATTGAATTTTTGCATAGGTTGTGCTTAAAATTCTTTTACGTATAATGTTTGCTGTTTACAACTTGCTTAAAAGTTATTATTCAATTTTTATGCTTTATTTATTTTAGAAAATTACGATGTTATTTATAAAAATGTATTATTGAATTTCTTGTGTTTATTGCTCTAGAAACAAAATGTTGCTTACGTTGTATTGTATTATTTTTTTTCATAATTTCTCAAGATTTTGAAAAATTTCTTATTAATTTCTATCAGATTTGAATTAGTTGGCAGTCTACAACAGTCTTTTTTAAATGCTCATTAAATAAATGTATTGATATGTTTGCGCTTATTTTAACAAGATTGCCTTGCATAGAAATACTATAGAAAATAATGAAATTATTTACGTTTTTTTAAATTGAATGGATTTCGTAATTAAGTAACAATAAAGAAAAAATTTCATGAATATTATTAAAACAAAAGAAAAAATATTAGAACGATACCAAGAAGGAAATATTTATAATTTGGTGAAATATTTCTTTATACTGCAATGTTTTATGCAAAAAGACAAGTAACAATTTTTTAGAAACAAATTATTCATATTATATTATCAAAACGGGGAAACAAAGTACTGTTTGTAAAAAACATTAGCTATTCTCAATCCAAATTGAATTTTAAGCTTTATGTATTGAGGAATATATTATATATAATTATGTACTTCTTCTAACCTTTTTGTGACCTCATAATTAATATCTCTTCGAAATAAAATATCTACTCTCTGTTTCTGTAAGTGTGATTAGTATCTACTTTCAATTCCATTCATATTTTTCAATTTGATTCATTCTTAAGTAATAAATAAACTTTAAATGAACTTTTATTATTATTTTTTTAATATATTGAAATATTTAATTAATATAATTTTTTTTATTATATTCAAAAAAACAACAATTTAATATAATTTCCATATAAAAATTCCAAAAACTTTAATTTGTTGTGCATTAGATAAATATAATATTAAAAATAATTCAAATCAAATACCATCCAATTACTGTAATTTTTTTGTATTGTTTAGCACATAACAGTATGAGTTATTGAATAAATTGAATAGTTAAATATTCATCAAAATTGTTAATAAAAAAATAAACTCAAAAAAAAAAAAATTATTTAGTTAAGAAAAAAAAAAATATACCAGTAAGAAGAATCAATAAAAGATATTATTTTATAAAATGAAATCAATTTAATAAAATTTACTGTTATTAAAATTACTTTTTATACGGCAAATTGAATTTATTTTCTAATAAAAAATCCAACTTCAGTTCATTAAATTTTATATGTAACACGATTAAATAATTCATTTCACCAAGTAGCTTGAATAAACCAAAACTAGCAACGATATTACCTAAATTAATCAAGTTAAAAATTTTAAATTTTCACCAAGCACCACTCTATATCCCAACAGTTTTACTGTTTCTACCATTTCCATTTATTTTTATAAATATTCCCCTTCCTGTGTAATCTACCTAGTGTGCTTTCAATGGCAGATCAGTACTTCAAACGAGTCTATCACGGGACGCTGCCGTTTTTTAATGCACGCTCGTAAAAACAAGTTTGATACTGGCTAAAAGCACTTTAACGCCAACATTACGATTCTTCCGCGTCGTGCTACTCAATCCTTTCTCACTTTCGGTACGATCGGCGCCGTTCGATTAGTCCCCCTTCTAAGAATGTCGCCTCACCCCCACCCCCAATCTCTTTTAAGACCCTCTTCTGCACAGCTCATAAAATTCCCTGGAACTCCACCCCGCCCACGCCCAGCCTCTGGTTTGTTTTAAGGGCACTACTAAATCCATTTTAATCACTCAGTGACACAAATAAAATCTCTTGTGTTCTCTGAGGCGTTGTTCAACGTATATGTCCCATTCGTTTTAAATCGGATTCAATTGTTTCTACCGGCTGATCCCCCTTTGCTCAAGGAAACAATGGAACAACTATTTGAGCAATGGGTCTAGCGCCATTTCGTCATTGCCCGCCTTCCGTCACACGCTGGCATGTTGTTAAGGGCCTTCCCATTGCGTTGGTAATAATGCACTCTGGGGGGTCGTGCCTGTTGTTGAAAGACCGTCTTGTAATTGATGTCTTATAAATGTGTTTAACAAAGAGTAGTCTGGGAGCTTATTATCATAATGAATTTAAAAGGTGATTATTTTTCATTCTGTGGAATCTGGAAAATTATATATAATTGAAGATGTTATATGTGGTTAATTCTTTTTATTAAAGTTCGTCTTTGAGCGGAGGGAGTAAATTATAAAGTGACATTGAGTGATAGGTTTAAAAGATAATTATTGCATACTATTGCCACAAAAGATTCAATTTTTAGACAGTCAGTTTTAATTTTATACATCAAAATTTATCAAATGCCAGTACAAAGTTTTTGAAAGATAAAATATTTAGGCATAAATTTATTCATAATTTATAGGATAAAGTGTAATGATGATTATAATTTAATAAAATTAAATTGTGTTTGCTCAGAACTTGATGAATTAAAAAAATTCCAGTAATACAAGTATAATAATGAGATAAAAATTTAAGACGTCAATTCCAATTGAATTTTAAATTCCTTCTATTAGTTCACACTCTTCCTATATATATCTTGTTCAAATATTCAATCTTACATAAAATGCTTTTTATTCATCCACTCAAGTTCAAATGCATTTTTTTAACTTGTAGTGGATGACACTTCATATTAATACAGTTTTTTCAAATATTAATTCATTAATTAAATTTAATTAATTAATTTTTTTTTTTTTTTTTTTAGATTTAAGTTGCATATATCTACCAATAGATGACGCCAGATAAACTTAAAAAGAAAGGAATAAAAATTATTTATAAGGGATTTTCAGTAATATAGTGAAAAAAAGTAGATCTTGTTTATTTATATTAAAACAAAATAATTTTACATCGTGTTCTACACAGTAATGCACAAGACATAAAAATATAAAATAATAATACACATCGCAAATCAAACTGACCTGAAGTGCAAAGGTAAATTAGAAATTCTTTTGCACAGAAGATATTACTTACATGGATCAGAATTTATGTATATTTTTACAAAATAAAAGAGCCTTTAAAGATAAAAAAAAATGTGTAAAATGTCGTCTATATATTTCCTACGACTACTCTAAAACCATGTTATAATAATCGGAATGGTGTTCGCCATACTTAAGTATATTAGATTATTAGGCTAAAGACTAATTTAAATGAGTTTAAAATTATTGAGAAAAGCAACGAAATACTGATATTTACCAAAACTTGCAATGCGTATTTAGCAATCAATTATGTAAACAGACAATATAATACATGTATATTTTACGATTAATATATTTTTCTTTAATCACTTCATTTTTAAATTTCTGATAAACTTCTATTTCAAATAAAAAAAATATTCTTTAGGGTAAATTTACAATAGGGTATTTTTTATTATTTCTTTTAGAAATTTCATTTTGGCTGGTATTTTAATACTGCGAGATAGCATTTTTCATTCAAATTATGCGATGTTGCTAAATAATATGTATTCTTGAACTCAAAATAAATTTATTTTTATTTATCATAAATTTAGAAGTACATTCAAACGATAGGTAATGTTCCAATTCCTTTGAATTATACTTTTTCTTTTTCCTTTTTTGATCACTACAATATATTTAAGTAAAATTTTTTAAATTATGTTATACATTTCATATAAGATCAACATGGAGATTACATTTCTATATAATACTTGTACAAAAAAACTGTTTCATAAAAACTACATAAAAATTTGCATGCACTCATTATACAAGCTATTGAATAATTTACCTGCGTAAAGCAGTTTCTGACTCTACATAAATCAACAATCAAAAATGACCAAAGAACAATGATTACTTTATATTGCACTTTAAGATATCTTTCATTGCGATAAAAGATGTATAGAAGAAAAAAATAATAATAAAGGATTGTAATTTAAAAGACAATGTATATATAATAAATATTTTTTGTTTCAAAATAAATAAATATTGTAAAATTAATTTTATTGTGTATTCTTGTAAAGTATTGGAAATGTGTCTGCAAGAAATGAATGTCGATTTATTTTTTACATTTTCATGCTGACCCTATTAATAAAGAATTCATTCTTTTTACATTATCATTGAACGCATATTATATACAATTCAATAAAGGACACACGCCATTATTTATTTTCCTAAAGTTATTTAAATTTTAAAATCTGCAAAAAACACGTGCACAAATCACTTCAATATATGTTTAATTTTTTTAAAAATAAATCTGAATTGGTTTTTATTAAAGTTTAAATAATTAAAATTATAAAAATTCAATGAAAACGATTTCAATAAATATGAATCAAAATTTAAATGTTAATAAATTTCTACAGTTTCAAAATTAACTTACATATATTTTAAATTATAATAAACATAATCTTTAAAAATTTTTATTTTCTCTTACAAAACTCAGGCAATTTATTATTTATATTATATTAAAACAATTATGCATAGTTATCATATGCTTGAAGAATTTCATTAGCTTAAGAAAATAGAGTAGGAGGAAAAATAGAAAAAGAATAATCTAGAATGTAAAATAAAATTTGATGCTTTAGAAGAATGCCGATATTTTTTTTTAAAATAATTTCATTATTTATTGAAGGATTTGGATAAAGTTCAATTGAGGCATAATTAAAATATTTTTTAAAAATTATCATTTAAAAATTATTTATCATGATTATCATGATAAGAGATAATTTTTTGTTTTGCTTTTATTTCTCCAAGCTTCCAAGACAAGGATGAAGGGAAATAATTTGTTGACTGTGCTGATGGTGCATCATAAATTATTAAAAAAGATGAAAATTAATTCCTTTTGAAGCAAAAAAAAGTAGTTTTTAATAATTTGCTTATCATTTATTATATTTTGAATATTAAACATTGAGCATATTACAATACCTAATGTACATCTTCAATTTTAATAAATTATTTTTTTTTCATTTAAGACATTGTCCTTCATTTATAATGAATTAATTTTAATCAGTTTTCGTTTTTCTTTCTTTTTATTAATTCAGCGAATAAATTATATTCTAATAGAAATTTGTAGTCAATATTGTGTTGTTTTCAAATGTCGTTCAATTAAATTTGAACAGTTTTAATTCTAATAATTTGCAATTAATCTTTGCAAAAATGTGATATGCGGTAGAATCACTATTAATATAGGAAGAGGCACGGAAACTGGATGAATTCATCCCTTTGTAACTAGAATTCTATTAACGGTGTCTTTACAAGGTTCTTCAATAACCATTATATTCCTATATACATGAAAATGGGATTTTCAGTTCATCATGTATTATCGCTCAAAGTTTTCAACTCTGCAACTGATGGTGCTTCTCACCAGGATCAACCCATAGGTTTAAAATTTCTTTTACACATTTTCAAATAATTCATTTTCATGTAAATACTTCTTATTCTTAAAAGTAAAATACTATAAGGCCTGATGGCAGAGTGGCTAGAATTTACCACAGGTTTTGGGTTAGAGTCCCTACGTTGCCATGAATATTTGTAGTTTGGAATCCACTTTAAATCCTTAGGTCCCGGTCTAATATCATCGTAGAGCATGGTTGGAGTAGTGTTATTTCCGCGCTCTCATAGCATACCTTCCAAGCTACGGCCAAAGGGTAAAGTGCTAAAAGTGTAACGTCGGTGCAGTCCCTTGCTTATAGCATAAAGATACCTATCTAAGTATTTGTCAGCTGCATTAGAAAAAAACTTCTATAATTTAAATGAAAGACTTTGATTTGAAATTTTAATATTACAAAATTTTTTATTATTATTTTGAAAATATAGACATTGCCAATATTGTTAATGAAATATCTGTTTAGAATTTCATTTAAAAGTTCTAATTTAATTCCTAATTCATAATTTTTTACAATACAATGAAGCTTTTAATTTTAATCTGTCGAACTAAATTCTATTCAATTGGTTTGAATAAGTTTATTTAATCAAGAAACATTAAATAAATATCATGCTCCTGTTTTTATATGTATGCAGTTCTATGCATGCATTTTTAAAACGTTTAGCAAAAATTAAATTGAACTAGTAAAATATAAATGTTTCAAATTCTAAATTTCACACTTTGTTTGAATTCTTAAATTTACAATGGTGTGTTAAGGTAAATATTAGTTATCGTATTTGAAAGATAACAAAATTTGCTATATATGTATTGATATACTATAAATAAAGTAATGGTATTGGAAGATTGTATTTCTTATTAATTTCATCCAATTCAGAACTATATTCTAACAACATTAATCATTTTGTGTAAAATTAAAATTTTATAATATTGGTTGCAGTGGTTTTAAACATAATTATAAATAGTAACACATTTTTTTAAATGTAAACTTAAATGTTTGTTATTATATTAAAAAATCTAAATATAATTAAAATGCATAATTATTAATTTAATTTATTTAATTCAATTAATATTACATAGTTCGTTAATTGCATTTACAATTTATAAAATGAAATTTATTGTCGCACTTATGTAAATAATGGAATTTAGATGTATAATATATTCAAAGCAGATTTAAATAATTTAATTAAATTTTGGAAACACATTTTGTATATCATTAGGTAATTTGTGTTTTAATAAATAATTTAAATGCTTTAGTTGAAATTTAAAAAAAAAAAAACTTTAATTAAAAATTTTTAAATTTTTCTTCATTTTTTCGCACATAATTTGTAGCGTGAAGTTAGTAAAATATTATGAAGGTTAGAATTGAATATGTTAATTTTTTTGATGAGTAATTCATTTTTAGCATTATTAGAATATTAAAAGTATTTAGAAATCATATTATAGATACAAATTACATTTATTCCATAGAAAATTTATGTTGATTTGCAATAATAAATAATATGCAAATGGGATTTTAAAATTGTATGGCTTCAAAATTTTCGAAATAATATCAAATCTCATCCAAAAATGTTATGAATATATAATGAAATAATAAATTACATTTTTTGCATTATTGAACCATATTAAATAAAATAAGTAGCAAATATTAAATATTTTTGTTCAATACATTTTTTAATAAAATGGAGAACTCTCTTGTAATGCAGCAATATTTTTTCTTTCTATTTTAAAATTTCAATGTTTTTAAATTTTATTGTGTTTCTATTCTCTATTTATTCTATTCTCTATTTTTCTATTCTATTACTATTTGAAAAGTATCAGACTCATTAATTGATGTCTGACTTATTCAAATCAGCATCTTTTCTTG
>BPLR01021259.1:0-22488 GCA_021605095.1 Caerostris extrusa | reverse complement strand
AATTTGTGTTACTGATAAGGCCTTTCTTCGGTGTGAATCGGGTGCTGAGATTAAAAGGTTGTTTTGTGCACACAGTTTTCCGTCGTGTTTGAGTTGTACGACTTTGATTTTTTTAAAAAGGCTAACAGTCCATCAATTACGAAGGTGTGATGGATAAAAAAATGTTAACTATCTGTTGTTTTAAACGAACTTTGTGACAATTGTAGGTACCTAGTATCTGGTTCCAGGAAATCATACTTCTTGTAAATTCTTGTAATGTATACTAACTACTGTAAATTCCACTTTATAATTTGTCTAATGACTTTTTTTTTTTAAATTTTGTTAAACGCTATTTGGTTTTTAACAGAAATATGTATTTGAAGTAACAATAAACATATTATCTCTTTCCTCGTCTGTATTGGCTCCTATTTACGCTGGATTACTACTACATTGTACATAAATGATGTGTTTTTGATATTTTGCAAGATCAATCCTTTTACACTCTACTAATAATTGGTTATATTTAAATTGTAAAGTTAAATTTTTAAAGGAAATATTTAGAATGGGTTTTTAATTTTAAGCGAAATAATGTATGAGCTCTCATAATTAATTAGAAGGAACTTTTACATGAAAATTAGAGTAATAAATATCCGACTCTAATCTTTTATTTTGTACACATTTAAAATATCTTCCTCCTTACGCATACAATTACAGTATTAATTGATCTTACTGGTTTGATATCATATTAGAACATTAAATGCATTGGAATATTATTTTGCGAATTCACACTTTCTCATCTATAGAAGTACGTCAGATTCTCAGAGTTATCTCCAATAAACATTCTGCGAAATTCTTGCAACCCCTCACAAGCACGAGAGATGTCCACTAACTTAAATAGCAATTTATTTCAATAAAATTCATTGATATGATATTAGTAATGCATTCTTTACTGCTCCGTCGAATTTCAGAGATCAAACAAAGATTTGAAAATAAAATCACTGCATATGATCACAAATTCATGGTTTTCCGAAATGAGTACATCAGAGGGCATGCTCTTTCCCTCCCAAGTTTAAGCAATTTGTGTATAAAACTGCAAAAAAAATTTATAATTCCATTCCAAATATTAATAATTCCGTTTTGAATGATCTAGCTTAATATGTTTACGACATTTTTTTAAAAATCATAAAAGACCTCGCGCTGTTCTGAATATTATTCATTAACGTTCCGATATCCTGCTTTCCGAATGACCATGCAGTTTCTCCACTGAGTCACAATTTCCCCCTCAATCGTTTTTGTTTGTTTCTATTGTTTATCTTTTATTACCTACTTGAGTATAATAATAATATAAAAAAAAATTATATATGCAAAGAATTTTTAATTTTTATTGCTTTATTATTATTATTTTATATATTTTTTATTAATTAATAAAACTTTCGAATAATTAATTTTTAATAAATTAATAATATACTTGCATTGCTCTTTTCCATCAATCAATGGGCTTAAACAGAGAAACTTCCCTCACTCACAAAGCAGGAGCCCTAAACAGCAAGGTTCTCCATTAATCTGGCAAATCGTCGTCGTAGTCAGCTCGGCCTCTACATGTTTGCATGGAAAAATGACGGCTAGTTATAATAATTTTCTTACACTTGGAGCTGAAATGTGGTCGACCAAGTTCTAGTGATGTTAGGAACTCCAATATCCTTCATTTTGTGATCCAAAGAAAGTTTCTCTCTTTTAGATGTATCACTTGGAGTTGGGTGACTCACGCTTGGACCTCGAATCGACACTAGATGACTTTATTCGAATCGACTCTGAATACTTCTGGATGTATCACTTGGACTCGAATCGTGCCTCAAGATGATCCAGCTGAGGATGTGCAGGCGTGATGTCTTGATTCCCAACTGCCGAAAGAACTATCCATAATGTGTTCGGCCCACAAATCCTCAATTCAGGAGCGGCCGGATTAAGAAGCTACATGGAAACATAAGATTGTTGTGTTCATTACGCTAAATACGATTTTTTTCTTCTAATGCAGCTGGCAATATAGACCGTAATCTTCGCCATGAGGGCTGCCGATTTTACTCACTTTGCATTACCCAGGGGCGCGTGTAACCCATTGGTAGCTACGGACGCAGGTAATGCCCCTGCAGCGCTCTACGATCCTGTTAGGACCGGGACCTATGGCTTAAAGGGGTTTCAGAACACTACAAAGCACCATGGCAAAGTAGGTTTTGAACTCGACCATGTTATCGAGGTTTCAAATCCCAGCTTAAGATATGTGTAATGCATTCCATAGGTATACTACTACCCACACCGCTCCACTCAGATCTCTGTATCCTAGAGCTGAGTTGTCCCTTTACAGTTTGGGAAGGATGTGGGTGAGAAGAAGACGATTGGGCTCTGTGACGCCCTACGGTCCTATGAGACCGGGATCTACGGCAAAGTAGATTCCGAATACCTACCACATCCATAGCACCGCCGGAACTCGAACTTTAACCTCTTGGCATCTTCATAGGTGGAGGTTCGAATTCTAGAGTGGTATAGATGTTTTTGCAGTGGTTCGGAATCCACGTTAAACTGTGAGTCCGGTCTAATGAGTCCAAAGTGTGCACAAAATGAAAAATGGAGCGATAAACAAACCAAACCACGCCTCAAAACAGGGAGCGGAAATCATTTTTGGCGACCATTCGGCAAAAATTTCTGTAAGAGGGTCAAAATACATTGTTGAGGATTTTAAAAGATATCGTGAATATATTTCTAACCAGCATTCTAGACAAAATCTTTCACTTTGACATCTATTTATTCATTTTGTAACAACTTAATTCCCCACAAAAAAAAAAAATTCCATCAGTTTCCAAAAAAAGTTTAGTACTTATACTTTTTAATAGGATTTGAACAAAAGCTGAATTTGTTTTTGTCAAAAGTGGTAATTTGCCTACTGTACTATAGCGATATTAAAAAAAGTAATTCTATATTTTTAATAAATCAAATTTTATATGGATAAAATTTGAATCTATGCTTACTGAAATGTTTTCTTTTTAATTTATAATATCTTTTCAGTTACATCAAAGGCTCCCAAAACGTTCAAGAAATCAATAGCAATTAAAAGTTTGCCACTTTAAACTATTGTCATTAAGATGGCTATTTATTATTTCAATATCTAACTTGTAGTTATTTACAATAATTTTAAATTAAAACATTAAACTGATAAAGAGGAGAGCTGTGAAATCTCCATTCCTTCAAAAAATGTCTGCAATTTTTTTTTTTAATTTCTAAATATTCATAGCAAATAAAAATTGTAAAAATAATATATATCTAAGCCTTTAAATAATTTTTGAATTGGCTTTTGCAATTCATATTTGAAGATCAAGTCGCCTTCTGTTAAAATCCCATTTCTACGGTGGAGCAACAACTAATCATCTAACATCATCAAACAATTAAAAAAAAAGATACAAAAAACATTTTCTTACATATCGGAGGGCTATTTCAAATTTTCGGAAAATAAACAAAATTGACAAAATTTGAAATTGATCTAATGTTTGAAGATCTTGTAGTCTGTAAAGATGTATAAAATTCTACATAGTTTCAAACGAAAATGTAAAAGAATCTTTGGTACCTACGTATTAACGCTACCTTGGCTACAGTTGCGCCAAAGTCCCACATGATAAGCACACTGACTGAAATTGCATTTCCAAAACTTACGTTTACCAAAAATAAAGTTTCATTTCATGGGAATTGGGACATTTTCGTTTTTGGTAAAAAATATTTCGCTCCTGAAAAAATAAAATTGCATCTTGTTCTGTTTCTGGCAAATCCCAAATACGCATTTTCGTAGCACTAAAAAATGGCACCAAAATCAGCAAATCTGTAGCTGTTAGATTGGCGCCACTTAAAAACTGCCAAATCTGTAGCCAAGGTAGCGTTAATACGTAAGTACCGAATCTCTTATACGAGAAATTATCCGAAAAAAAGCCTTAAAACTTCGACGTTTTCAATGCTGAAATAGGAATTTTTTCGACACTGGTATAGAATGAAAAAAAAAACCCCATAAGATCATAAAAAAATCGAAGATATCCTATTGTTTTTATCTCACTTGGTAGCTAACAACATCTAGACCAAGTCCAGGAATCCGTATGGTCTCATAGAATTGTTTTGTCGCTCTACTGTTATCTTGTGCAAATGAGTCATGACCCACGCCAGTATTGGACCCTGTGATATCAAAGGTCAGAGCCTTAGCCAATTGGGCACCAGGCCGCTTGCTGATATTGCAGTTTAAAAAGGGGGTCCATTACAGGGGGAAAAAGGACATCATGAACACATCATGTTAATCACTTGGCAACATCAGAGGCTAATATTTCTGAATAAATATCGTTATAGTGTATGTATTTTGTGGGTAAGATTTACTTGTATATTTTACATACTGCAGGCCTGAATGGCCAAGTGGCTAGCGCTCTGGTGCTCGGTATCACAGGTTTCGGGTTCGAGTCCCAGTGGAGCCATGGATGTTCGTAGTGGTTTGGAATCCACTTTGAACCGTAGGTCCCGATCTAGCAGGATCGTTGAGCGGTGCGGGAGGTATTGTTACTCCGTGGCTTATCTTCTAGCTGCACGCACCTCCTGGGTAGCGCTAAGTGAGTCACATGGGTGCGGCGCTTGCCTTAAGGCATCCAACACAATTGTCTAAGTGTTTGCTAGCTGCATTAGAACGAAAAAAAAAGTTATATGCTGTTTAAACTTATTAAATTCCTAAACTAAACAATACCTCTCGTCTTTCAATGATGATTGATAAAGATTAACAATATTTATAATTTCCTGGGTGCGCAGAAGATCTCTCTACCTCCATTGGTGCACCTGGTTACACTTTTTTAGTGGCTAAAAGATCTGTAACTTGGCCTTATTGTTGGATTAATGAACTCTGTTTCAGCATGTTTTTTGTATTTGTTGTGTTATTTTGTTGCTGTTTTTTTTTTCGTTGTTTTTTTGCTGTAACTGTTCATAATCTGCCATTGGAAATAAAATAATAATAATAATAATAATTTCCTTTCGAGTCATTAGAGTTAAATTATTCGTTTTATGAATAACACTTATAAAACAATACTACAAATAAATAAATAAATAAATAAATAAACTCGAACCCAAAACTACCTACCCTAGAGCAGTGAGGAGCACACACACACGAAAAAAAAAAAGTAAAATAAAAAACCCACGGGAAGCTCTCTTTTTCGATTCAAGGAGGAAGTTGTGTACTTCCATGAGAATAGATATTATATGCTTATAATGTCGGTTTTATAGGTTCATACTACGCTATGGCAATATAAGTATATGAATTACTTATAGTCATTAGTTTTAACTTAATTGTCATTAGGTTTAGTAATGTCAATTTAAATAGCACTGTTTTCAACTGATGGTCTCTTTTTGCACTCAAGAGCCAAAAAACATAATGACTGCCTGTCAATAACGAGTTGGCACACCTTTGGCGCGCAACACAGCTTCAACCCGCCTTGGCATGGATTAATACCACCACTTAATACCAGTTAAATACCACTTCCACCTGATCACGTGCCTTCCACGTCATCCAGGCAGTTCATTGCAAAATGTAAAAGGTGGTCATAATGTTTTCACAGCTCTTGAGTGTAGACTTTTGTAAAGGTTTATTTATGATGCGTTGAAAATAAATATTTCCTTCTGAAATGGTATTGCCCAAGATCCAACTCATTATTCATTGCAGGGGTAGAAAAATGCATCCATCTCGAGTGATAAAATGATGTTGCCATTTTTTAGAAAAAATTTCGCCACTTCCGATTTGCGTTTTTTTCATTCAAATCAGAGATCTCCATCGCGATCGCGTTGTTGGGAAAACGAAATTGCAATCTTAAAAGCGTCACATTGCCCTCTTTTTTAATTCCTTCTATTAGCTCCCTCTCCCTATATATATATATATATATCCTGTGCCTGCCCAATAGCATTCAGTAGCGCATTGTTTTAATCTTATAATAGCTGTTATACATGTTCCGTTGGCACTTTTTTTTTAATATTATTATAATTTATATTATATTCAATATTATTATATATTTATATTATATATTTAATATTATTATACATATTATTTAGAAATGTGGAGTAATATTTTCCATGCGGTAATTCAATTCAGTATATTATACAGGCCATTAAGTGAATGCTTTTTTATTTTATAATTGCTAAAAAATAATAATTGCGTAAAAAACAGATGTAGGGTTGTTCAATTAAAAAGTTTGCTTTCAAAATAAATCTGATTTATTTTATTTGGAAATATTTCACAAAATAAATTGCAATTCTAAAAAAACAACTTTTTTTTTTTTAAATTTTCTTTATGATCGCATTGCCCTTTCTGGCTTTCTGATTCA
Organism: Caerostris extrusa; assembly: GCA_021605095.1. Taxonomy (NCBI): domain Eukaryota; kingdom Metazoa; phylum Arthropoda; class Arachnida; order Araneae; family Araneidae; genus Caerostris; species Caerostris extrusa. The sequence continues at coordinate 16,126 of BPLR01021259.1, read as the reverse complement.
ATCACAATTTTGGAGATTGATTTTTATCTAAGAAAACTGCGTCCTTAAATTCAAAACTTCATTTTTCCATTCATTTATTTCTTGAATAAAACATTTTCATCAGCAATGAATGCAACAAATTGCAATTAAAATCTCGGCTCAAAAAAAAAAGGTTTTCATTTTAATAATCGTTTCTGCTTAAAAAAAAAAAAATAGAACACAATAATCATACGTTTCATTTAAATGTTTTTATGCCAGTATTTCTTGAGAAAGACTTTTTAATAAATTCTAGTGAAAAAAAAGTTCGTTAGAATATTAATTAATTAGGCAGAAAAAGAGAAAAATGAAGTAGCATTTCAAATGAATATCTTCGGGGTTAGTGTCAAACATTCTTTTTTTCAATTCCTTCTATTAGCTCGCACTCTCCCTATATCTATCTTGTTCACAGTTTCAATCGTTCATGAAATACTTTTGATTGATCCACTCACGTTCAAATACATTTTTCTTTTAAACTTGCAGTGGATGACACTGGACGTTAATACAGTTTTTCAAATATCAAGTCAGTAATTAAATTTAATTAATTAATTATATTTTTTTTTTAGATTTAAGTTGCACATATCTACCCATAGAGGTGCTAGATAAAATTAAAAAAAATGAATGATAAGGACTTTATGCAATAGAGTGAAAAAAATAGGAATTGACTTTAACAATTTTTTTCATATTACTTGTTTTTTAGATATTTAGACTTCAATTATGTGGAAATCTTTAAAAGTTGGGAAATATCTCAACGATGTCTGTGACGACAAGATTCTTTCGATGTGCTGAGTGACTCTCAACTCTGATGGCAGAGCAGAGACGGCGTTTAATGAGACACATGAGTAAAATGGCAGTATAATCCGGTGGACTATAGCGGGGATCATCAGTAAACAACTAATAAACTGACACAACTCTTTTTCTCGACGTAAGAAAATTAATAGTTTAAAAAAACTAAAAAACACGCTTTTAGAGTTAATCTATCTAAAAGTAAAAAATAATTGTTAACATAAGAATAAAATGACTGACGAGAAAATGAATGTCACTGTTCTAAAAGCGTGGGGTGCTCGATATCAATCGTTATAATTTTTCACTCGTTTCATTCCGAAATGCAGAGTTAGTTTAAAAATGTCATACAAAGCATCCCCACGCTTTTGGAACAGTGACATTCATTTTCTCGCCAGTCATTTCATTATTAGGTTAACAATTATTTTTTACTTTTAGTTTGATTAACTCTAAAAGCGTGTTTTTAGTTTTTTTAAACTATTAATTTATTTTTCACTTTTTAGTTTGATGAACTCTAAAAGCGTGTTTTTTTTTTTTTTAAATTATAATTTAGGAAAAACATCTCCTGCTTGAGAACAATTAAAGCGGAAGATTGAAAAAGCTAAAGCTATCGGGACAATTAGGAGTCCGTTGACGATGCCCAAAAATAAAATGGTTAAAGTTAAAATGAGAATTTTAAGATAAAAAGTAAAAATAAAACAAAAGGAATTAAGATTAAACAAAATAATTATACAAAATAGGTAGGGTTTGATCAGTTGACTAACTCGCCAGTAGAAGGCACCATCAGTCCCAAAATCGAGCCCAAAGAGTCAGTTACATACATACAAACATACAGGTGAAGCTAATAAAAGCGTATTAAAAATAATTATAGTTATCTTCTAAAAAGGAAATGTATTTATCTATTTATTTTGGAAACAACCTCTTTTAGAAGTTGAAGACTTAGCATTTAGTCTTAAATACGAAAGTGTGGAAAATGAAATACATTTATTTCTCTATTTGCTTTATCTCGAAAAAGGGTTTTAATTGCGATGACTAGGCTTAAAACTTTTTTAAATGGAGTTCATTGTGGTTTTATGCATGTATATATGTAGGCTGGGGACCTGAATGGCCGTGTGGCTAGCGCTCGGTACCACAGATTTCGGGTTCGGGTTCGAGTCTCGGCGAGCCAAGGATGTTTGTAGTGGTTCGGAATCCACTTTAAACCATAGGTCCCGGTCCGTATAGGATCGTAGAGCGTGCGGGGCATTGTTACTCCGCGTCCGTATCTTCAAGTTACACGCGCCCCCTGCGTAATGCAGCGCTTGCCTTAAGGCATCCAAGACCAAGCTGTCTAAGTGTTTGCCAGCTGCATTGGAACAAAAAAATGTAGGTTGTGCTTACAACGAACTCATCTCTGCCGAAGCTACATTTTTTATAGGAATTGTCACTGTAAAACGTTATCCTTGTTTGATACATTCGAATCTAATCATTTTTAGTCTAAACTGGGCGCCAGCGATAATTAAACCGCGCCAACCATTAGAAGGAGCTTGCAGAGGTTTTGATGACGTCTTTTACCTCAGTGCAACGATTGAAAACGCCGAGCAAATATCTTAGCTCCGCCTAATAAACTTAAACGGACAACTCCATTGACTCCTCGGCGATTGCCAGAAAGGAGGCTTCATTTAATTACGCATGCGATTGGCTAATGAGTGGAAGAAATTAAGTCTTACTCGTCTACAAATGGCGCATAGAAAGCAGTAAATAATTCAATTACAGCCCTATGCGTGCTCGTTTTTCGGTTCATTTTATTTCGGCAAATTTTTTCATATCGATTTTTTGCAGGAGTTTCGCAATGCATAGCTTCTGGTGGATGTCAATTTACTGATCCATTTTAACTTGGGAGAAGGCTCGCAGGGCACTACATCTTCATTGGCGCAACAGCCCCATGGTGGTCGTCGGCCGCCTGACTACTGGCAATCCATTTACAGGTTTAAGGTTGTCCTCCCTACGCGCTACAAAACTTTTAACTTTTTTTTTCAAATACTATAGAAATTCCATGCATAAATTATTGCATTCTTTCTCTCACTGTGAAAATACACTACAAAGATTATTACTCTTCTTATGGGTAACTAGAAATACTCTCTATTCCAATACACTACAGTAAATGATTGTTCTTCTACTCTCTTCAAAAATCACTACATATATCAATATTTTTTCTTTCCTATTATACAATCTCATTCAATTCAATTTCATTATTGGAAAGTGATTTTCAATAATGGAGACGGAGTCGTGATTCAAGCCATAGCTCTACTGCCAGCTTTGAAAATCACTACTGTGGTAGATGACTTTTATTTGTTTGTGCAGCTGAATCTGGGTGGGGTCAGGTTGAGTCACAATAAGAACACACACAGATTTATTTTTACAAGCACGTAAATATGGCATTACCACCACAATAAACGACAGACACTATTTAAGCATATTTAACGATATGCAAATAAAGACGAGTGGAAGGGTCCCATTTCTAAGCTGTAAATAAAGTTACTCAGATACAAGCTGAGCTGGATAACGAAACATACTTCCTCTCTGGATGAGAATCTGCAGGCCAATTTATGCACGGAATGGTGTTGACTATATCTTTTGTCGGGAGGAGAGACTGCAAAGTAAATCTTTCTCACAGAGTTCCTGATGGCCGAATGGCCAGCGCTTGTGGTTTGAAATCCATTTTAAACCATAGGTCTTGGACTAACAAGATCGTAAAAACGTTGCGGTGGTATTGTAGCTCCGCGTCCGTAAGCTATCTTCATCCGTAAGCTCCGCTTCCGTAGCTATCGAAAGCGATCTTCAAGCTACACGCACCCTCTTGGGTAGTGTTAAGTGAGTAACGTCGGTGCAGCTCTTGGCTTAAAGCATCCAAGACAACTGTCTAAGTATTTGTAAGTGGAATTAGAAAAAGAACAGAAGCGCGGGAATTGCGCTTCTTTCAATAGCAGGCTGGTTGCACTCTACGTCCTCTCTGAGTCTCGATGCCTACGATGATTTACGCCTACGCTGCAGAGGCGCTCTTGCAATGTAGTAGTAGGAAACAGGATTGCGTAAGTGGAACCATAGTCACACTACGAAAAGTGTTGTTGAAAAGTGATTTTCAATAATGGAGATAATGTAAGGATTAAAGTTCTACTGCCAGTATTGAAAATCACTACGGAAATCATTGTTCTTCTACTCTTTAAAGAAAATCCTTTCAGATACCGTTACTTGTCTTTCGCAGTACAGAAAATCATTAAGGGCACCATCGCTCTTCCATACACTTTGCGAACTGGTGACCAATTGATTTCTGACCTTTGGTAAAACAGGCTTCAGGTTCGGTTCTAGGTGGTGGCATGGATGTTTGTCGCGGTTCGGAATCAAATAAGGGATAAACATATTATCTCGCTGCTTGACGCAACCTGCTCTGTCGCTCCCGCCAGCGTTCTCTTTCTTCTTTCTTCATCTACGGGAACCTGTCCCCTTCTCGTGGGGTCAGAGTTCAAAGTTGAATACTCCCCACGTTGTAAACAGGCTCTGTCAAAGACAAGCAATCGTGAAGTGCCGCCGCCTGCTGATTACCACACAAACAAATCCTACATATATATATATGTATATATACATACAGGGTGACTTATATATATATATACAGGATCTCACTTTCAAAATGTTGAAAAAATGAACCCCTCGTCACAATGAGTTGAAATTTGAACTGAAGATACTTGAAGAAGAGGGAAACGGACATTTGTTGCAGAGGCAGCCATTCTCAAGCCACTTGTCACGTCTGTTAGCGCGAAACTTCGTCCATAGTGGTGTCACGACCACAAAACCTGTTCGATTGATAAACGGAAGAAAATCATAGGGTCAGATGAATCATAGTTATGTCAATTTGGATACAAAAAAAAATAATTTTCCCAAGAATTCAGAGTTGTTATGATTATGTAGTGTATGTAATGTAATGTATTTAATATATGAAATGTAATGTATTTAATGCATGAAATGAAATGTATTTAATGTATATAATGCAATGTATTTAATGTATGTAATACAATGTTTTTAACGTATGAAAAATTTGTAAAATATGAAATAATTGTGGTAAATTTTTTTTTTTTATAAATTTTTAAATGAAAAGTTAGTTCAAAATCAATGATTATGTGTTTTTGGAATTAAAACAAGCTAATTAGTTTCAATTTTTTAACCAACGTAAAAAATTTCTCCTTTTCACAATCTGTTAGTATACTTTAACTTTATAAATACTTAACAAATTTGCAAAGTACATTATAAACAGTACAGATCTCGCACAGCTTTCGGCATTTGATTCGCACGCCTGTTTACTACAGTACGCTAACAAAACCGCACGCTGTCCAGTGGCAAACATCCGTGAGAAATCGAGCACGTGTTTCAGTTCCAGAAGTAGCTACTATCCCCAATTATGTTCATCCCGAAATAAGTGTTTATTGAGAAATTGGATTTACCGAAGCAGAGCTGGATTTGAGAAACTGATTTATTAATAACTCCCATTCAAATGCTGAGGCTCTTAACATTCCCAGTGAATAGAAAGGGCGTTGATTGATCCTCTAAAACAGGGGTCTCCAAACTACGTCCCGCGGGCCAAATCCGGCCAGCCAGTGTCAACAATCCGGCCCGCGACAGCGAATAGCTTATTGTTGCTGTAATAAGTTGGATAAAAAACACAGGATGTGAATAACTCGGTTTCATTTATTTGCTAGGTAAAGCTTAACGGCAAGCATAATACACGGAAAATTTAGCTTAAGCATAACAACTAACAAATAATTGAAATGAATCCCACTAACATTATAAACTAGTGAACATCTCGCGGTTACCCTCGGTAGTTATACCGACCTATTTCCTCTTTTAACCACTAGATGCCGTAAAGTGTCACGGTCGTATAGATACACACAATAGTAATTGTAGTAATTGAACCAGCGAATTTAGCAAGCGTATGCTCGCTCAGAGCGCGTACTCGGCGACTGGTCTTTGAAATCATAGACAATGGCAGAAAAATTAATATGGTTTTGGCCCTTGGTACTTACTGGAGTAAACAGTATGGCCCTAAGGCTGGAAAGTTTGGAGACCCCTGCTCTAAAAGAATATACCAAAGTTTGAAATTATGAGTCGTGAATGAAGAATGAAGTATTCCCAATTCTACAAGACACGTTAATGATTTAAACGCAATCGGGACTTCAGTATTGCCCTTCTTCATGTAACTAATTTAACTTTTAAGCATACAACTTTTTTTATAGTTTTTTTTCTCAATTCTTAATAAATAGGATTACGTTTATAAGTAGAACAAGATTAAAAAAAGGAAAATAATAATAATAATAAAACTGAAATCTGCTCGCCAAATTTCAACTCATCATGTGTGAACATTCGAGGACGGATGAATAAAATCGGGAATATGCCAATGTTTAATAATGCACGAGATACATTTGATTGGAATACTACAAGAAGGGCCAAATTCGATAGCCACGTGAATAGAGCAATGTTGAATGGATCAAGATCTTCACGATGAATGAATTGTTCAAGAATTTCTAAAAGAATATACAAAAGTTTGAAAATATTAGTTGTAAATGAAGAATTAAGTTTTCCTAATTCTACAAGAAAAGTTATCACATACAATACCGAAAAGAATACATCAAAGTTAGGCATAAATGAAGAATGAAATATTCTAAATACAATAAGAAGGCACCGGAAAATGCCAAAAATGATAAATGTGTAACTTCAAGAAGAAAAAATTGTTCAACTCACTACAAGTACTTATATTAGATCAGCATTTGGAATCAAAAGTGGATTTTCTTAAAATTAACACAACTCCCAGTACTTACTTTGGTACCACAGACTCAATACTATGTATTTCGATATAAGGATTCATTTAAAACTGTTTATAAGCAAACGGCTCAAATTTGAACTCGAAATAAATTGAATCAAATTGAATTGAAATAAATTATAATGTGATCACCCGCTTTTGAATTGGATCGCTAATATTTAATGCAGTTTGTAAACTGAAAGCAAAGCATTATATTACATTACATTATTAGAATTGTAGTATTTCGAAAGAGAATCTGGTTGCAAAATTTACTAAATGAAACATTTTTTTTTCTTCTTATTTTCCAGATTGCATATGACATAAATAAAAGAGCCTTAATAACTTTTATAATAAAATTTTAATATTATATAAAATATATTAATTTTAATAAATATAATAAAAATTTAAAGAACAGATAGTGTGAAGTATATTTAAAAAGTTCTAAAGTAGAACTTTAAAAATTACTCGATTCATATAAAAAGCCTTATTTACCAGAATAAAATCTTAACAATATTTAATCGAGCAATTACCTAAAAAAACAGTAAACTGATGTGATGAAATCTTTCACGAAACATTTCTTAAAAATAAAGGAAATTGAAACGTAAAATTTAATCAAAAGATGGAGGAAAGTATATACAGACACATTATGAAAATATCAAATTTTATAAGGTAAAATTAATATCGTATTTATTATCTTTGTTAACAGAATCAATTTCACTTAGGATAAAACTTTTTAATCCTTTTTGCATGGATTTTGATGTGTTTTTGTAAGTTACGATTCTCAGCAAAACGCTTGCCACAAATAGGACATTGAAAAGGTCGCTCTCCAGTGTGGGTCCTCACATGACGCTTCAGGGCACAGTTCTCACTAAGTGCTTTGCCACACTGAAACGGATACTTGAAAGGTAGCTCTCCAGTGTGAGTTGAAATATGCTTTTCCACATTAGTCTTATGTCTTGAGCGGTATTCACAAAATGACATTGATGCATCTTCACATTGTCTTCATGTCTGCTAACAATCTCTGCAAAAGAAAATAAGAATTAGCCTGCATTTATTTATGGACATTAGAGTTCAGCACAAAAAATGTAAGCACATCAAAAATGCAAATATGTATAAATATACATTTAATTAATTGAATAACGTAATCTTCCTGAAATATTTATTTATAATGGAATATTAAGTAATAGAAAATAATTTCAAAACTGCAATAATAAAAATAACACTTGAAAGACATTCATTAGAGAGCAATATTTCATGGAAATATTTCGTAAACCTAACAATATTTATATAATGTGTTAAAACATTCCAGGTGATCTGCTGACGGGCCAACTTTCTTTACGTGTAGATATTTTGAATCTGGTTGTAAAGTGGCCGATTTCGAGCTGCGTTTGAAACACCCGATATCCTATTATTAATTACAATTTTCAACCATCCAGCCATTCTTTCAGCAAGCATTACTTTAGAAATCCATTACCGATAGAAACACAGGTAAGCGGGTTCGCAAGGCAGATCAGAAATTTTCAATGCTTCACTCCCACGTTTGTTTCTGAAAAGAGAATCGACTGTTGTAATAAACGTGTAACAAGAAAAGTTTTCAGCTTGTTAAAAAAACCAAATTAATTAATTAAAATTTGATTTTTCATTCATTTGATAATTAAATAAAAGTCCAAGTCTCTATAAATAAACTATAGAATTCCAATGAACCCACTAATGAATGAAATAAAAATTCACACATTAATAAAAATTCTTTTAAATATATCTTTAGCAAGTTAATCTGAAATCAAGTGGGATCCACAGAATTAATACGTACAATTTTAAGTTTACAATACATACAAATTTAAACTAATACATAAAATTTTTATTAAAATTTATTTCGCAAATATTGAAATACAGAAATAATATTTTATAAAAAAAATTCCACAGATTTTGAAGTATTATAATGATATTTATTACACTTTGGCCACCTATTTGTAATTAGGTACATTCCAATAGAATCTATTCAATTGCTTTAATCATTGAAAAATAAAAATTACTGCGTAGACAACTATGTTTACTAGAAAAAAAACGTTATTAAACAAATGTTAAAATCGATAGAACTCATAAAAGAGAATACTCTTTTTGCTAAGTTCACACGTTGTTGATTTGTTTTCAAATGGCCCCCCAAGAGTTCATATCGAGAGAAGACTTTGCTACCCATAAATATGACAAAGGAAAGAAACCTTCGGGACCCTTTCCTCCATGAAACTTTACATGCTATATATACACTCAAGAGCCAAAACATTATGGCCACCCCTACATTTGCAATGAACTCGCCTGGATGACGTGGAAGGTACGTGATCAGGTGGAAGTGGTATTTAACTGCTGCTGGAGAGTCTGAAGAATCATTCTTTCACTTACTTCTGTGTGTGATGGGAAAGGCTGCGGATCTAAGCGACTTTGATGGAGGGCAGATTGTAATGGCTCGAAGGCTCGAACAAGTATTTCCGAAACTGCACGACTCGTGGGTTGTTCCGCGATCTACAGTTGTTAGTACTTATGCAAAGTGGATGAATGGCAGTGAAACCAGCAGTAGACGACATGGTGTTGGACGTCCACACGCTATCAAAGGTCATCGGATAAAAAGGTCATCGGAGACTGTCTCGCATGGTGAAGCAACGCCGGAGCCAGACAGTGGTTCAGCTGACAGTCCAATACAATGCAGGCCCAAGTAGAATAGTATCGGAGCACACCGTTCAGCGGACACTGTTGATATGGGGCTACGCAGCAAACGTCCCACTCGTGTGCCTTTGCTGACCAAGCGACATCGCCAACTGCGCCTGTGCTGGGCCCGGGAACATCGTGACTGGTCCATGGATCAGTGGGAGAGAGTTGCCTGGTCAGATGAATCACGGTTTGTCATTCATCACGCCGATGGCCATGTCAGGATACGCCGTCTTCCAGGCGAACAGTTGCTCCCTCAATGTACAGTAGGTCATACACAGGCCGGTGGTGGCGGTATTATGCTTTGGTTCTCTTGGACGTCTCTGGGGCCCGTGGTTGTGATAGAGCAGACCATGAATGCTACAAGGTATCTGAACATCATTGCCTCTATTTTTCCAGCTGGAAATGGAATATTCCAACAGGACAACACCCCTTGTCACAAGGCTAAAATTGTGTTGGAGTGGTTCCAGGAACATGATGTTGAATTCCAGTTAATGTCCTGGTCGCCTAACTCACCTGATCTCAATCCGATAGAACACATTTGGGATGTCCTAGGACGGCAGCTCAGAGCTCAAAGACCAACAATTCGCAATATCTCGGATTTGCGTGACCGTTGCTTAAACATCTGGTACAATCTGTCTCCAGCCATCTACCAAGGACTTGTGGCATCCATGTTAAGGCGGGTTGAAGCTGTGTTGCGCGCCAAAGGTTTGCCAACTCGTTATTGACAGGTGGTCATAATGTTTTGGCTCTTGAGTGTATATTGAGTATGAGTTCCGTGAAAATGGTTTGGGCCAAATAGGAGACTTGCAGAGTGGGTCTCAAGTATGAGCCCTCATGAGCTCATTTAATCTATCTTTACAAGAAAGATAGATCTTTCTATCTATCTTTACAAGAAGATAGATCTTTCTATCTATCTTTACAAGAAGATAGATCTTTCTATCTATCTTTACAAGAAGATAGATCTTTCTATCTATCTTTACAAGAAGATAGATCTTTCTATCTATCTTTACAAGAAGATTTAATCTTTCTTCACAAGAAGATTAATAATCGGGTGGCTGTTCCTAATGTATGCCTTGCCACACTGAAACGGACACTTGAAGGGTCGCTCTCCTGTGTGAGTACGAACATGCCTTTTCATAGTAGACATTGATGCATCTTCACATTTCCTTCATATCTGCTAACAATATATGGAAAAGAAAATAGGAATTAGCCTGCATTTATTGATAGACATTAGAGATTAAATCAAACAATTGAAAATCATTACATATACATGAAAAAAGTTTTTATCTTCAATAATGCTTCGCGTCGCGAATGTCTGGCAAACCAGTAAGAGATTCGTGCATCTTTCAGCCGATTGTTTCCCTTTCCACACAATCGGTGGGCGAAGAATGCTTTGAAAATTTTACTTTTTGCATTTCTACTATTTTTACTTATATTTCGGTCAAAAAATTATTAGCAATTTGTGCATCTAATACGAATAACGTATCCTTCAATAAATTTGAAAATGTTTTTGAATTTATGAAGGTTATATTACAATTATTAATTTCACAATTGCAAAACTTCACAGAACAATAATTTCGTAAATTATCATCCAAAGGTGCAATAATCTTAAGATCATTCTCTAAACCATATCATAATTAGTTTTCATTTATATATATATATATTTGGCCATTCAGCATTGCAATAAAAAACGTGTTAGATTTTCTATAAAAGCTAAAACATGAATTCAAATAAGAAAAGAAAATCAAAAACTAAACATCACAGTATTTTAAATTAAAAAGAGCCACACCCTTAATAAATTGTACACAATAAAATTTAATTACTGCAATAATAGCCTTTAAATTAATTAATATACTTATGTATTTTGCATAAAAACACGTATTTATAAGTTTATAGCAAGTAACAGAAACTACAAAATAATTATTTGGACATTGCAATAATAACGATAACCCATTGAAAGACATCGATGAGCTTGCAAATATTTAATGTAAATATTTGATAAAAATTTTCGGGGTTTTCAATAACAGCTGTTAAAACTGTTCGCAGCAAATATGCGAGATGCTGGAGGATCAATCTTCTATGTGGATATTTGGAACCTTGCAAGGGAATCAAAGAATGTGGATTGTATTCCATGTATTTTTGCCGCATTTTAATTATACTATTTAGACTTTGGCCACCTATTTGTAAATAGTTGCATTACGATAGAATTTATTCAATTACACTAATAATTGAAAAAAATGTACAAGAAACAAAAGCTCTTATTAAACAAATATTAAAATCTATTGAACTCATCAAGGTGAATCCTCGTTCGCTAAGATCACACGCTGTTCATTTGCTTTCAAATTGACCTCCCAAGAGTTCATGTCGAGAGAAGGCTTTGCCACCCATAAATTATGGCAAAGGAAAGAAACCTCCTTGACCTTTTCCTCCATGAAATTGTGCATGCTATTTTAGGTGTGAATTCCGTGAAATTGCTTTGGGAGGAGACTTGCAGAGTGATTCTCAAAAATGAGTGCCCGTTTAATGCATCTTTACGAGAAAATGTTTCTTCACACAAAGAGCATTGAAAAGGATCATCTCCGGTATGGGTCCACAGATGACACTGTTCTCAGTAAAATGTTTGCCACACTGAAACTCTCTCCAGTGTGAATAAAAACATGGATTTTGACACTACCAATATTGGATGAGCTCTATTCACAAAAGGGATCTGCTAACAATTGCAAAAGAAAATAAGAATTAGCCTATTTATTGGACATTAGAGATTAACTCAAAAAATGCATCTAAATGCCAAAAATGCAAATATATATGTATATAATAAAAAAGTAACTATAAGTAACTATAAACAATGACTCGATGAGCACATTTAATGAAATATTTGACTAAAATTTCGAGATTCAGTTGCAATTTGGCCGAAAACTGGATTTGGCCGTAACATAAAAAAGTTCCATAGAAATAATTTTTCGTCGGTTCCAGAGGATGTAATAAAAACGCCACGAATCTACTATAGATGTCTGGCGTGGTATTTGTAAAGTTAAAATCGCCATTTCCCCCAACCCCGTGCCCTATAGGCTAAGGGCCACAATGTGGATGTCGTTAAATAGCGTTTCACGCTCTGGGAGCTCTCCGAGCTGTTTTAAGCGAGTTTTAGCGTTTTTGAGTAAATACGCCACAAATCTATAGGCACCAACCGCGTGTCTGTGAGAAATTATTTGTAGAAGTTATGGGCATGCGCTCGCCTAGTCCGGATCGCGCATTTCCCCATATACCCCGTGTCCATATGGGGAGAAATTAACGTGCTAGGGCCACAATGTGGATGTCGTTAAATAGCGTTTCACGCCCGTAACTGAACCCCTTAAAAGAATTGGCCTAGCAAATTTATTTCGATAGATATTTGCAAGTATGCGTGTAAGTCACAAATCCACGCTCTGGGAGCTCTCCGAGCTGTTTTAAGCGAGTTTTTAGCGTTTTTAAGAGTAAATTGCGACCGATTTGGCTGCAATTTGGTAATTAGTGCCTCAGATGAATACATTGTGATCGGCTATCAGCATTTTTGCGTGCGACCTCAATTTGTCCCGTTATGGCCAGATTCAGTTGCGAATTTGGCCGAAAACTGGATTTGGCCGTAACATAAAAAAAAAGTTCCATAGGAATAATTTTTTTGTCGGTTCCAGAGGATGTAATACAACGCCACAAATCTATAGGCACCAACCGCGTGTCTGTGAGAAATTATTTGTAGAAGTTATGGGCATGCGCTCGCCTAGTCCAGATCGCGCATTTCCCCATATACCCCGTGTCCATATGGGGAGAAATTAACGTGCTAGGGCCACAATGTGGATGTCGTTAAATAGCGTTTCACGCCCGTAACTGAACCCCTTAAAAGAATTGGCCTAGCAAATTTATTTCGATAGATATTTGCAAGTATGCGTTTAAGTCACAAATCCACGCTCTGGGAGCTCTCCGAGCTGTTTTAAGCGAGTTTTAGCGTTTTTAAGAGTAAATTGCGACCGATTTGGCTGCAATTTGGTAATTAAGTGCCTCAGATGAATACATTGTGATCGGCTATCAGCATTTTTGTGCGACCTCAATTTGTCCCGTTATGGCCAGATTCAGTTGCGAATTTGGCCGAAAACTGGATTTGGCCGTAACATAAAAAGTTCCATAGGAATAATTTTTTTGTCGGTTCCAGAGGATGTAATACAACGCCACAAATCTATAGGCACCAACCGCGTGTCTGTGAGAAATTATTTGTAGAAGTTATGGGCATGCGCTCGCCTAGTCCAGATCGCGCATTTCCCCATATACCCCGTGTCCATATGGGGAGAAATTAACGTGCTAGGGCCACAATGTGGATGTCGTTAAATAGCGTTTCACGCCCGTAACTGAACCCCTTAAAAGAATTGGCCTAGCAAATTTATTTCGATAGATATTTGCAAGTATGCGTTTAAGTCACAAATCCACGCTCTGGGAGCTCTCCGAGCTGTTTTAAGCGAGTTTTAGCGTTTTTGAGAGTAAATTGCGACCGATTTGGCTGCAATTTGGTAACTTAAGTGCCTCAGATGAATACATTGTGATCGGCTATCAGCATTTTTGCGTGCGACCTCAATTTGTCCCGTTATGGCCAGATTCAGTTGCGAATTTGGCCGAAAACTGGATTTGGCCGTAACATAAAAAGTTCCATAGGAATAATTTTTTTGTCGGTTCCAGAGGATGTAATACAACGCCACAAATCTATAGGCACCAACCGCGTGTCTGTGAGAAATTATTTGTAGAAGTTATGGGCATGCGCTCGCCTAGTCCGATCGCGCATTTCCCCATATACCCCGTGTCCATATGGGGAGAAATTAACGTGCTAGGGCCACAATGTGGATGTCGTTAAATAGCGTTTCACGCCCGTAACTGAACCCCTTAAAAGAATTGGCCTAGCAAATTTATTTCGATAGATATTCGCAAGTATGCGTTAAGTCACAAATCCACGCTCTGGGAGCTCTCCGAGCTGTTTTAAGCGAGTTTTAGCGTTTTTGAGAGTAAATTGCGACCGATTTGGCTGCAATTTGGTACATAAGTGCCTCGGATGAATACATTGTGATCGGCTATCAGCATTTTTGTGCGACCTCAATTTGTCCCGTTATGGCCAGATTCAGCTGCGAATTTGGCCGAAAACTGTATTTGGCCGTAACACAAAAAGTTGCATAGGAATAATTTTTTTGTCGCTTCCAGAGGATGTAATACAACGCCACGAATCTATAGGCACCAACCGCGTGTCTGTGAGAAATTATTTGTAGAAGTTATGGGCATGCGTTCGCCTAGTCCGGATCGCGCATTTCCCCATATACCCCGTGCCCATATGGGGAGAAATTAACGTGCTAGGGCCACAATGTGGATGTCGTTAAATAGCGTTTCACGCCCGTAACTGAACCCCTTAAAAGAATTGTCCTAGCAAATTTATTTCGATAGATATTCGCAAGTATGCGTTTAAGTCACAAATCCACGCTCTGGGAGCTCTCCGAGCTGTTTTAAGCGAGTTTTAGCGTTTTTGAGAGTAAATTGCGACCGATTTGGCTGCAATTTGGTAACATAAGTGCCTCGGATGAATACATTGTGATCGGCTATCAGCATTTTTGCGTGCGACCTCAATTTGTCCCGTTATGGCCAGATTCAGCTGCGAATTTGGCCGAAAACTGTATTTGGCCGTAACACAAAAAGTTGCATAGGAATAATTTTTTTGTCGGTTCCAGAGGATGTAATACAACGCCACGAATCTATAGGCACCAACCGCGTGTCTGTGAGAAATTATTTGTAGAAGTTATGGGCATGCGTTCGCCTAGTCCGGATCGCGCATTTCCCCATATACCCCGTGTCCATATGGGGAGAAATTAACGTGCTAGGGCCACAATGTGGATGTCGTTAAATAGCGTTTCACGCCCGTAACTGAACCCCTTAAAAGAATTGGCCTAGCAAATTTATTTCGATAGATATTCGCAAGTATGCGTTTAAGTCACAAATCCACGCTCTGGGAGCTCTCCGAGCTGTTTTAAGCGAGTTTTAGCGTTTTTGAGAGTAAATTGCGACCGATTTGGCTGCAATTTGGAACATAAGTGCCTCGGATGAATACATTGTGATCGGCTATCAGCATTTTTGCGTGCGACCTCAATTTGTCCCGTTATGGCCAGATTCAGCTGCGAATTTGGCCGAAAACTGCATTTGGCCGTAACACAAAAAGTTGCATAGGAATAATTTTTTTTTTGTCGGTTCCAGAGGATGTAATACAACGCCACGAATCTATAGGCACCAACCGCGTGTCTGTGAGAAATTATTTGTAGAAGTTATGGGCATGCGTTCGCCTAGTCCGGATCGCGCATTTCCCCATATACCCCGTGTCCATATGGGGAGAAATTAACGTGCTAGGGCCACAATGTGGATGTCGTTAAATAGCGTTTCACGCCCGTAAGTGAACTTAAAAGAATTGGCCTAGCAAATTTATTTCGATAGATATTCGCAAGTATGCGTTTAAGTCACAAATCCACGCTCTGGGAGCTCTCCGAGCTGTTTTAAGCGTGTTTTAGCGTTTTTGAGAGTAAATTGCGACCGATTTGGCTGCAATTTGGAACATAAGTGCCTCGGATGAATACATTGTGATCGGCTATCAGCATTTTTGCGTGCGACCTCAATTTGTCCCGTTATGGCCAGATTCAGGTGCGAATTTGGCCGAAAACTGGCATTTGGCCGTAACACAAAAAGTTGCATAGGAATAATTTTTTTGTCGGTTCCAGAGGATGTAATACAACGCCACAAATCTAT
>BPLR01021258.1:0-31190 GCA_021605095.1 Caerostris extrusa | reverse complement strand
AAACAACAACATAACATAAGACAAACATGATAACATCATATGAAAGAACAACAAAAACAACAACAGATTAATATTTCTGATAATTTTTATTGCTTTAAATTTTATTCCAATTATGTCAAAATAAAAGGATAATATGATATATAAAAGTTATATATATTTTTATATAGTCATATCAAAAGTATATACCATATATGAAGTCCTATATTTGCATGGGACTCAAACTAACTTTCCTTCTGCATATAACATCATGTTGTTCTGCGCTTGTGTATGACACCAAGTCAGTACTTTTGCTTTATACAGTATATCACCATACCTGTCCAACATATTTAATTGCATTACAAAAATGCTGTTGTATCTGATACCCTTGTACATTACATTAGAAATACATTAGAAATACACTAAAGTGGTTCCTTAATTATGGTTGTACATTTGTCCAGAGTATCCTGAGAACCAACTAATAACAAAATACATTCCACGACTACATGCAACATTCAACGTCCAGTACATTCTCAAACACAACAATATCTAGTTTTGACCTGTGTTCATCAAGTGTTTCGCTTTTTGAACATCTGCTCTATGGTGTCCTGTAGACTTTATATACAAAATCCTCCAATGGCTACAATTAGGGATTGCAATATCGGACCAAAAGTTCAATACTGGTATTCGGTATTTTTTAGATCTTAATACCGGTAGTAGAAATTTTAGAAAAAGAAAGAAAATACAGGTGATTTTTGTTTTATTTGCCAGTTTTATTAGAGAATGGGTATCACAAAAGATTTGTAACTTATAAATTATAACAGTACATAAATAATCACAAAAGTGCTTAAGTTTGTGTCTTCATCGCAATTAGATTTTTTCCTTTAACAAATTTGTATCATGTTTCGTTTTTAAATGTGTATGGAGTCCGCTTGTACTTCTTCCATTCATTTTTACATTGTGTCACCATATTCTTTTCATCATTTAAATAATGAAACTAAACCGCAAAATATTTTCAATTGATTTTTTTTGTTCTTTAAAGTTATTCTTATTCCTTATTATGGCGTAATTATTTATGAGTATATATATATATATATATATATATATAAAATCTGAAAATATTTTGTACCCTCAATTATGATATGCAAATACAATGTGAATAACAAACTCACCAATTTAAAAATATCGAAATATTGCACACTTTCTTCACAACTACAACCTTGTTTTCACGGATAAGAATTTCTAGTTTGAGATAATAATTCACAGATAAGAATTCTAAATTTCTAGTAAATATCGAAAAAACGGTATTTAAACTTGTGAATACCGGTATTACGATATTGTACAAATGGCTCAAAATACCAGTATTCGGTATAACGGTATTGCAATCCCTAGCTACAATAGATAGCAACCAATTGACACTGTCTGTTCCTTAATATTTGAAGATATCTTCTAAAATTTATTCCATTCTCTGACACCATGATTGATGGTTATTATTGCTCTTTTGTAGGCAACATTTCGTACTAGTATAATAACCTAGTATAGTAATCTAACTACTAATGATAATAATAATAATCTAGTACTAGTGGTATAACCTAGTGTATCCGATCTACCTTCATTTTCATATAATAACATACACTTAAAATATAGCCATCGTTGTGTTATCTTTTTTGCTAACTGGTGATGCATTTTCAATGTCTGTATTTTCAATTTAATATGTATTTGTAAAGTGCATCAATTGTAAAAAATTATTATTCACAGCGTCTTTTTTTCTTACAGAAAACGGAGAAGTCGAAAGACCCTGCTGTGGTATCCACAGGACTTTAAATGAAGAGATTTGATGCATGATGTGAAAAGGACAACTTTACAGTAAAACTGTAAATCAATTCGAAATCGTGAAAAGAACAACAACAACTAACTTCTGCATTTTTTTGTTTATACATTTTTTGTGTGGCATAGTCATCAGAAATTCGCGTCCTTTTTTCATATGATTGCATATGTTTATTTTTATGTCATTTTTTTTATTTTCAGTGGCAGGCTACAATAAGTAATAAAAGAAAAAAAAACACAAAGAACATGAAAGCAACAACGAGAATCGAAAGAAAACACATAGTGACATGTTTAGCCCATAAGGGCCCTAGCCTCCAGTAACGATCCTACACAGTAGAGGAAACAAGTGCAGGGCAGACAGGAAGGTGAGATGAATCCATGTCCTCTTCAAGACTGCAGACGGAAAATATTTGCAAGCCCAAACGGCATTTTGGGCTTGCAAATATTTTCATACGAAAAAGATGATTAGCCATACAATCATGGCCCGTCAGGAATCTGAAAGGGCAACAGCTCTACACCTGGGCTGATCAGGATGTTTAAAATAAAGTTAAACCAGGTTTTAGATGAGTTGCCTTCAACTAGATTATCAGATAGAGTGTTCCGAAAAAAGTCTCGGATCATCAGTTTCATCGAGTGAAAAGAGATGTCTTTACAAAAGGTTTGGGTGATGGCTGTTCCTTTTTTGGCAAGAGAATCCGCCTTCTCATTACCCAAGATCCCACAATGGCCCGGGATCCACTGCAAAACGATATCCTTGCCTTTTGAGTCAAGATCTTCAAGACAAGAGATGCACTTTTCGATGGAAGTAGACTGAGGTGTTAGGGAGGAGTTGATTGCCAAAAGTGCTGCCTTAGAGTCATAGATTTGCATATTTTCCATAAATTATTACTTTCTTTCTTTTCTTTCTCAGGAACATCTTTCTCAGGAACTTTCTCAGGAACATTATATATATATATATATATATATATATATAATTATAAATATATAAATATATATATATTTATAATATATATATATATATATTATAATATATATATATATATATATATAAATATATATATATATATATATATATATATATATATATATATATATATATATATATATATATTTATAATATATATATAAATATATATATATATAAATATATATATATTTATAATATATATATATATATATATATAAATATATATATATATATATATATAAAATATATAAATATATATATTATATTTCTTGCAAAAATATATTTTCAGGTAAACCTAATATGCTAACTTTTAAAAATTGCATCAATAACAGGAGACTAATTATTTGTCTAATTATTTGTTCATATTAAGTATTAATTATTTTGTTTAATGATTATATTTTATAATGTATAAGAAATGCTTGATTGCATATTTTTAATGCAAAAACTACCTTTTAATTTTTTTTTTATTAAATGACATGGGACTGAACCTATGAAGTAATATTCATTGATTTTTTTATTAAAATTAAAAATATTTACATTAATGAAAATTATTTTTCAACTCCCGTAAACAATCACTTGTTCTCATTCGTGACTGAAATGACGGAATTGTAACAAATTCAGCTTTAACGGGAAGGGGCAATGGCTACTAGATTACACTATACCCACAATAGGATATGAAATAGGAAATTATGTAAATTGACGATTATAATTGCTTAGAAAATAGTGTGCCTTTCAACTGTGAGATATATATAATGAGTGCTAATTATAATCACATGTGAAATTCAGATAAAATATGTTATCTATAGCATTCTGTTTTCTTTAAATAAAACGGAATATATCATGCTAAACATCAAAATATATTAAATTAGACATAATATATTATGATAAATTTGTAAAAGAAAATAAGTTGTGATTGTGATGTTTAAAAAAAAATGCATTTTTCTGTATTTTTTTTTATTTTAAAATGAAAATACACTTATTTTTTCGGAATTTAAATATTGACATGTGAATTTGTAATCGAATTTCTAAATGTATCAAAATAAATGAAATAAAATAAATAATAATGAAATAATGTTGCTTTAACATATGTATTGAGTGTACATGTGCTTATTTTTAAAGTTATATCTCTAACCATTTAAGTATTTTTATCAATGAAATTTACATATACAGCTGCCATAACTGTCATTTTTTCATTTTATTTAGTCTTTTTATTTATATATATATTTTTAATGTTATAAAATTTGCCGTCGATAATTATTCATTTCCTCGATCTTAGAAATGTAGGTAGATGTTTAAATAATATTAAAAAAATCTTAGAGCATAAAATTTATGATTAACTCTCAAAATTCTGAAAATTGCTCAAATGTTAAAACAAAAGAACGTAAATTGTGAGTCTGGCAAAAATAAGAAATGCTTCATTCAGTAAAAAATTAGAATTATTAAAGATTCTTAAAAGTAAAAAGGAAGGTGATAAATGATTTCTATTTCTTGGGTGTTTAAATTATTGCTCATTTGATATTTTAAATTGTATTATTTGTTTATTTATAACTTCTGTAAGCCATGTGATATTTTCCGATGAACATGGATTCTTTACGATTTTCAATACCAAATATTCTATCGTTTATAGCACCGGTCTCCAAACTACAGCCCGCGATGGCGAATGGCTTATTGTTGCTGTAATAAGTTGGATAAAAAAACACAGAATGATAATAACTCGGTTTTATTGACTTGCTAGGTATGACAAAAATACTTAGAAGAATGAATTCGCCAACTTCCGGGTTCTTTTAGTTCACAACGGTGGTTCAAAATAAATGAGCTCTCTTGAATTAATTCTAACATACTACTAGTAATAATTAAAACTTTGTACAATATTTACAAATTGATAGTACTGCCACACATTCTAATCTCTAATGCCATAAAACTTAATCTCTCTCAAAAAAAAAAAAACCTCTCACATTTCAAAGATTACCTCTCTCTCTCTTGCTTTTTCAAGCGCGCTCTGAAACTCGCGCTTCTTTAGCCCAATCAACTTGGCGTCGCAGCGCCCTCTAACGATCATTCATTCATCTTTTTCCACATACTCCCCACCTGTACTCTTGTAAAAGAGTACACATAATTGCACATTAAATTTACACATTATAAACAACACACAAATATCATTAATGAAATCACAATCATCATCATAACATGAAATTAAATGAGAAATACAATATTCTAAATGCAAAAAAAAATCAAGCATTAAAGTTCTAAATAAAAGTTCAAAATTGCTAAAATAATAAGTAATTACTAAAGTTCCAATGAAAGTTCAATTCTATAAAAAAAGTTTAAAAAAAAAAGTTCAAATATCTCAGTTAAATTTCAAATGGATACAATAATTGTACTGCTCTTCTTAATTGTCCTTTGGGTGTGCGAACAATACATGCTCGTACATGGCCGTCTCTTCCTTCAAACACTTGTTTAACCACTCCCATATCCCAGAGTAGTTTAGACTTCTTAAGTCCTTCCACAAGAACAATGTCCCCGGACTTAAGATTCCGCTCCGACGAAGGATTAGTAAAATTGTGAGCAGTTCTCAGTTGCAAAAGATATTGTTCTTTCCACTCAGTCCACAGCTGTTTTAAAAGTCTGGACTGATATTTTTTACGTCTGGTCAAAGTCGCTCTATCAACAACTTTATTGAAAATCTCTAGGAAATGTTCAGGAAGGCCGTTATCACGTCCTGGAAGTAAGAACAGGGAAGGTGTGAGACAACGTGGCTCACCCAACTCATTCGTTTCGTATGTTATTGGCCTGTTGTTTAAGACACATTCGAGCTCAGTCATTATTGTCGTGAGCTCTTCGAAGTCAAAAGGGCCTTGCCCAATATTTTTCTCAGAGGGTCTTTGATACTCTTCATCAGTCGCTCCCAAAAGCCTCCCCACCATGGAGAACGTTTAGGGATGAACTTCCACGTAACGCTCTTGGATGATATGAACTCTTGAACACTGGGATCTACGATAATTTTTGTTAAACCCCTTGATTATTTCACATGCACAGCGAAAACCTTTCGCGTTATCTGAGTAAATCACTTTGCAGCCACTCTCTTCTTGGTAAAAAACGTCGAAAAACAAATATGAAGCTTTTCACTGACTTGTTTGAGACGACTTCAATGTGCACCGCACGTGTAACTGCACAAGTAAGCTAGGCTATGTACACTTTCTTGCAACTTTTATCTCCTGCTTTGATAATTACAGCACCCGTGAAGTCAATTCCTACAACAGCAAATGGAGGACTTTCGAAGACACGATTTCTAGGCAGTTGTCCTGTAAGTTGTTCGGCAGGTGTCAGTGCATATTTCTTGCATATAAGACACTCACAAATAACCTTCTTGACCAGATGATTTCAGTGGATGTTATTTTGTTGAGGAGTTTTGTCAAACGGAAATACAAATAGTACACCGGTGTGCAAAACATATGCAACAGGTGCGGTTTTTTGCCATAACTCCACGAGAAATCATCTGAGAGACATGACATTCAGAAATGAGGGGAGAGTATTATGTACGTAAAGGATGACGAAAGCATCGGCGCTGAAAAAGGAATACAATGCAAACGGTATGGAATCAAAAACAAGCTTTATTGAAAGCATAGTAACGTGATTTATGATTGTCTATCCAAGAAGAAGAACAACAAGCAGATGTTCCTTAATATGGGATATGCTCTCCCCTCACTGCAATGGTTGCTTCGCACCGTCTCCGCATACTCAGAACCAGCTGGTGCAACATTTCTTGCGGTAGGAGTGCCCATTCCTCAATCAGCATCTGTTTGAGTTGTTGGATGTTCTCCAGAGGATGTCAGCGTGCTGCAACACGTCTCCGCAAAGCATCCCACACAATGTTCGATGAGATTTAAATCTGGGGAGTACGCTGGCCAATCCATTCGAGTGATATCTTCACTTTCCAGTAGCTTCTAGACAGCAAGAGTCCGATGTGACCGGGCATTGTCATCCATAAAAATAGTCTGGGCCAATGGCACCTCGGAACAGACGCTCATGGGGAAGGAGTACCTCCTCACAATAGCGATCCCCAGTTACAGACCCTCTGTCGAAAACGTGGAGCTCAAATTCTCACGCGCATGAGTTAACTACACAATTTTACGTCATTTCCGTTTCATTATTGTTTGTTTTTCGTAAGCCAGCAAGCTATTAAAAAATATCAAATAACTAAAAACCATTTTTTTTTTTTCTAATTCAGCTCGCAAACACTTAGACAACTGTCTTCGATGTCTTAAGGCAGGGGTCTCCAAACTACAGCCCGCGCCCGCCAGCCGGAAGTTTTTATCCGGCCCGCGGATAGAATTTTAATTTTCCTGTTAGAGGCAAATTAAAAGAAATATAAATTTATACATTATATATCCATCTCCTTTTCTACTTTGATTAAATATTATTTTTTTTTCTTCCTTTTTTTCAAAGGACGGATGATATTTTTACTTTCTCTATTTTTGTTCTACAAAACCTAAATCGACGAAAATAGCAAGCACAGACAGCTTTCAATCGGAAAGGATTTGCAAATTGAATGAATTGAGTTACATTCTAACAATCATCTCAAGCAGTTGTTTCTAAATATGCCAAAAGTTGAGTTTTACAAATCAATATCGAAAGTAGGTTTTCCAAATTCAATATCTCACGGCCAGAAAATCAGTGCTGTGTTTGCTTCATCTTATACATGTGAGCAAGTGTTTTCAACTATGAATCTTGGAAAGAATTATTTCAGAAGTAGACTGACAGATGAGCATTTGTGATTCCTTATAGTGAGGTTCTCACTGAACCTCACTATAAGGAAGTTTTAAAATGAAATCTCGATTTCATTCTGCTCATTAACATATTTAAATTATAATACTTGTATATTGTTTTTAAAATTTTAGCAAAATTGTTCTTGGCCCGCCAAACTTTTTTTTTTTTTTTTTTCAATTTTTGGCCCGCGACCGAAATGGTTTGGAGACCCCTGCCTTAAGGCAAGGCTGCACCGACGTTACTCACTTAGCATTACCCAGGAGGTGCGTGCAGCTTGAAGATAAGCTCCGACACGAAGTAACAATACCTCCGCAAAGCTCTACGATTCCTGTTAGACCGGTACCTACGGTTTAAAGGGCATTCCGAACCACTACAAACATCCATGGCACCGCCAGGATTGGAACCCGAAACCTGCGGTACCGAGCGCTAGCCACTCGGCCATTCAGGCCCATTTTAATAATATCTAACTCAAAGAAGACCTAATGAGATATTTAAAACAGATAATGAAGCTGTTCAATCCAGAGGGTTGTTTTTATTTATTATATCAAGTGCCAATTTTAAAAACTAAATTAATGAAAAGTTATGTTATATCTGCTTAAGTGCAGTTTTGATAAAAATATTTATTTTCTTGAATGCTAATCATTTTTTAAATGAATTGAAATTTTAATTTTATTTCATGTAATGGCATCAGTAAAGAATATTTTTTTTTTTTATTAAATAGTTCAATTGTTTTTAACCAAGATTTTGAAAATAAATACTTTTGAAATTAGCTCAGGTATGAAAGAATCATGTAAATATATTTTCAAATAATAATTATAAAAAAAAAAAAATAGGTACTTACATATTAACGCCACAGCAGCAGAAGTTGCGCTAATGCGCCAATAAAGAGCTGCGCCAAAATAGCGACTGTTTTGAATCTATGTTAAACTCTATATCGGCCCATTTTCCACCGAAATTTGATTGACTACTTTGTTTTTAAATAAAATGTTTTATATATTATGATTTGTCACAAAAATTTCAAGTGTAGATTGGCGCCACTTAAAACCGCCAAATCTGTAGCTGCGGTGGCGTTAATACGTAAGTACCCTTGTAATTTATGAATAGATCTAGTAAACCCAAATTTCATATAGTATTAATCTCACAGTAAGTCCCTGTTCAATATGACTATATAGTGTTGTACGAAGGATTGACAACCCTGCCCCGTAAAAGAAAACATCTCCTGTCTCGAAATCTGCCAGTAGGCGGATGGCCTTGGCCCACCATGGGCTGTATTGCCAGGGATTTAGTTAGTATTAATGATAAACTCATGTTTGTGAAAATTGCAACACCATGAAGGAATCGTCATAATTGAATGAAATTTAATACACAGTTGAGTGGTAATGGTACAAATAAATGATTAAATGTTCAAAGTAAACAAACAATAACAAGAGATCGGAATCAGTATATTGAGTAGCCACCACGCGCCGCAATAAGTGCTGCTACACGACGTGGCATGGAGTCAAACAAATTCTGAATGTCTGCCCGAGGAAGAGCATTCCATATTGTTTGTATGCGCACCCAAAGTTCGTCCGCAGAAGCAACAGGACGAGGATCACGAGCGAGACACCGACCAACGAAATCCCACACATGTTCAATCGGCGACTTATCTGGGGAATACGCAGGCCAAGGAAGAAGCTGTACCTGCCGCGATGCAAAGAAGGATTGAACAGTTCTAGCGATATGATTGGCGGGCATTGTCCTGTTGAAATACAGCGCCTGGCAAGCTTTGAAGGAAGTTGATTAATTGAAAACAACACAAATTGATTGACAAATTGAAACTGATTTTGTCACAAAAAGCAAGTGGGTGTTGAAATAATTGCCACATTCACTCTTGCCTCGTAGCAACAATTTTCTTTTTTGGCGACAAATTATGTCGCCAAATTAAATTACAACATGTCACCATTTGAATCACAACAAACAAAACGGTTGATATTTGCTATCATTACAATTCGGAAAAGGAAGAATAAATAAAGATTATTTGATAGACTGCCATTGAAAGAATTAGATGATGAGTTCTTATTAATTATCTACTATACTATATTAAAGGAAGTAATTGACTAATATAATAAGAATAATGAATTTTTTAAAGGTTATTATATTTTTTTTTTTCAAATAACAATACATCGTACAGTTAATTCATGTTTGTTTGTCAAGTATTAATTATGCTATTTATACACTAGTCTCAAGGCTAATCATATAAATCCTAATTTAAAAATTCCAAATCAAAAAAATTGTTGTTTATCCTTTCTGAAGTTCATACTGTTGTGATTGCATTCAAATTATTTCATCAATAGGAAAGACTCGTGATTATTTCATCTGATTTAAATATTAATCAAAATATGGGAAAAATTAAACAAAAAATATGATTTAAATATTAATCAAATCTTTCGGTATTTCTAGGTAAAATAACAGGTGGGCTGAAAGGTTCGTAGGCTGACACATAGATGGCGCTACTAGTATTAAATCCATATGATTTTTAGTTAGCAATCACCTTCAAAAGACACGTGTATAAATTTGACAGCTGTTGCACTATTAGTATGTGAGTTATAGCATTTTTAGTGTTCATCACGTGCAGTCCACTTGGCTGACTGTCGAATCATCAATCCATTGTTGTTTTTGGTCGATTGTGAACTCGCTCGGCACCCACTTTGAACAGAGCTTTCGCATGTCCAAATATTCATTCACGATATCTCCAACACGTTCCTTTGATATCTTTAGGGTCTCAGCTATGTCAATCAACTTCACTTTACGGTTATCAGAAATTATTTTGTGGACTTTTTGATGTTTTCGTCGGTAACAGCCTCTTTGGGGCGTCCACTGCGTGCATCGCCCTCGGTGCTCATTTCGCCTCGTTTAAATTAGCAAATCACTTCTCTACGGTTGATTTTCCTGGTGCAAAGTCTGAATAATGTTTATCACGCCAAGCCTTGGATTCAATAGTATTTTTTTTCGCCAAAAAGTAATGCTTTATTAACACACGAAATTCTTTTTTATCCATTTTTTCAAACTAACAAAAGTTGATTCACTAAAAAAGCTATAACTCACATACTAATAGTGCAACAGCTGTCAAATTTATACACGTGTCTTTTGAAGGTTAGGGTTAACTAAAAAATCCTATTGATTCAATACTAGTAGCTCCATCTATGTGTCAGAATATGAACTTTTCAGCCCACCTGTTAGTATGGAACCTATAGCCAAATATTGGCGCAATATTGGTGCGAATATTGGTGCAAAATCTAACTGGAAATACAACACTAATATAATATAGAGCAGCTAACAAAATAAAACAGATTACTACATTTGACTTGAAGCACAACTATGACGGTGTCCTGTTGAACCTTCTTTTCAAAAAGTCTTACTACTCAGGGTACTAGAAATTGTATTATAACAAAATTTACTGACAAATGCTATAAATGACAAATGCTGTATAATTTCTTGGTTAGCGATGTTTGGATTAGTGACGACTTTCAGCACCAAGCAGTGAAACAGGTTGCCATGTGTTATGTTCAGAAAAGAAACAAAATTTAAAAATAGTCACCAAGACCAATAAAAAATCGCCAAGCAAGATTTATTTTTAATATTCCATCTATAAACAAATATTTTTTTTTGCGTGAAAATTTGTAGTTTAGGTAGTTTTCAATCTAGATAATACAAATTTGGTTTATCGCCTTAAACTAATTTTTTTGTATACATTTTGTTTGTTTTAAATCAATTAGACATTGGCCTACTGTTTAACGTGCAGTTTAACGAACTACAACCATCCTATAGCGCCAGGATTCGAACCTGAAGTTTGTGGTACTAATGACGCTAGCCAGTTGGCCATCACGCCATTATATAGTACAGAAGAAAAATCATAAAAGGAAAACTCATAGTATCATTACTTGGCATTAATTCTATATTAATCGTTAGAAATTAATTGCCGTACCATTAATACAAAATTATAATGCGTCGCTTTTAATAACATCTCGTTAGGCCTGAAAGAATCACCCTTCAATATGAATTTATTACATAAATCTTTTTCAGTCAGAGCGCTTGTTACTCGGCTATCAGATCCCATTACATAAATAACATAATCAATAACATGACATAATAATGCCCGATTGAGAAGTTTCATAAGACGTTTTTAAAATTCTAAGCTTTCCGTGTGAATGCATTAAAAATAGCGAAATAATAACGAAAACATATCCATATTTAGGAAAAGAATTATATTACCAATACTTGTATTACACTCATGTCCATAAATTAAGGATAATGAAGTTCAGGTAAAGAAAGAGACAGAAGCAAAACAAATTTGACTTATTTGTAAAGTCTATTTATTAAACAAAAGGTAAAGAGCAAAAAGATGCTATATGTTTGAATAATTAATAAAAATTTTTTTGATTTTTACAGCCTGGAGCAAATTTCAAAAAAAAACACCTATTTACAAAAAACAGTATAACATGGTTAGTATGACGGTTAATATGGAGTATGTCTCCCGGACGATGCAATACAGGCCTTACAACGCCTAGGCATGCTGAGTATCAAATCATCAATCTGATCTTGGGGAATATTACACCACTCATCAAGCAATGCCCTCCGAAGTTCCGGTTGACAGGTGGGAGGGGGTTGACGGGCTGCTATTCGTCGACTGCATTCCCACACCGGCTCTATTGGATTCAAGTCCGGTGAGTATGTTGGCCAATCCATACGGGTGATATCCTCCAATTGAAGGCATTCGTCTACAATGTTTGCACGGTGCAGGCGTTGTCATCCATAAACAGAAATTCAGCACCCATGGCGCCCCGAAACAAACGTACATGTTGTTCCAGAATGACATCCCGATAGATGTGGCCTGTCATGGTTACACTCTGGACAGGCAGGTCAGTTCTGGAACCAAGAATAATTCCTCCCCAAACGAGCCATCCTGCACCACCGTAACGGTGTCGTTCAATGGTGTTCTCTTGGTGGTAACGGGTACCTGGCGCTCTCCATATGAAAGTCCGGCGAGAATCAGACTGCAAACTAAACCTGGACTCGTCGGAAAACATCACAAAGACCACTGTTGCGGTGTCCACAATGCATGCTCTACTCCAGGTTAATCGCCGGCGACAGTGAGTTGCGGTAAAGGGGAACACATCTGACAAGCCTACGAGCATATAGACCAATGTGCCCTTAGCGTCTGTACATGGTCTGCCTTGAAACTGTCGTACCGGTAGCTGAAGAGAGCTGACGAGACAGGTCTGATGCTGTGCTCCGTCTGTTTTTTTGGCAGTAACTGCTAAATACCGGTCCTCATTCGGCGTTGTAACTCGGGGGCGACCTGTGCTGTAACATCTACTCATATTACCATCATCTTGGAATCGTTGCCAAAGCCTGGAGATGACACTCTGGGCGATTCCAAGTTCCTCGGATACTTCTAGCTGGGTACGTCCACATTCCAGTTGTCCGATAATTCTACCACGTAAAAAATCATTCAAATGCTTCCTTTGTGCCATAACTATGCGGTTATTGCACTGAAAGGCTTTTAAGCGTTTGTGAACAATTTTACATCTTTGCCACCATTCCTTATATACCCTTCTCTTACACTCTCGTCATTGTGACGTACTATCCGCGCCATCTGGTGGTTTCCTGTAATTTGCATATTCTTCTTCAAGATGTGTATGATAATTCTACAGGTGAAATTTTTATTTTAGAGTTCAATTTCTGTGTGATTCTGAATTATCCTTAATTTATGGACATGAGTGTATATCACTATTATTAATGTAATACGAATCATTAAATGTTCTTTATATTTACAAATGATGAAGACACTTTGAAAAAAATTATGAATCGTGTAAAGGAGTTCTGCAATATTTAAATAGAGCAAATGAAATTTAGAACAAAATATGCGTGAATCTATTGAGAAAATGTTAATAATATTATTAGAAATTATTGTTGATTATGATGAAACATAATACCTGTATATAACACTACTCTACAACTTTTTATTTACTATCTCACCACTTAGTGCAGATAGAAAATGCTTCTTTTCCCAATGCAATGGTGCACTTATACTTCTTCAAATTGACTCTTATTATATTCATTGATCCCTCTAAGATGAAGTAACACGTCATCAACGTAACAAGTCAGAACAAGTGTGTTTAGCCTCGTCTAGTCACTTCTAGTGAGAATGTCTCGTCTAGTCCTTTTTATAATCTTAGAACTTAGAACCCATTATACAGAATTTTGTTACAGAGATTACCAGGAATGGAATCAGGAATGCATTGATAAAGACTTATCTGATCAAATAACACTTATAGAACTTTAGCCCTAATGCTCACCCGAGGAGCGAAGCGAGTTGCCACTGAGCCATGAGTTGGACGAGAGAGGTTATTATCACTCCTATAAAGGCATAAAAAAGAAATATTCTAGATTATAAGATTTGGGTTCCTTACAACATTTTGTTTTGAAGATCTGTGTATTAAAATGAATAAAGAAATAAATTGATTATTTTTATTTTATAGATTATTTCAATGAATTTCGAATCCCTTAAATGAATAGAAATGCCAGACAGTAAAGTAAGACAGAATTATCATGAAGAATGTGAATCGAGAATCAATAAACATATAAATAGAGAAATGTATGCTAGTTATGTATATTT
The DNA here is from genome assembly GCA_021605095.1 of Caerostris extrusa. Taxonomy (NCBI): domain Eukaryota; kingdom Metazoa; phylum Arthropoda; class Arachnida; order Araneae; family Araneidae; genus Caerostris; species Caerostris extrusa. Next base: position 16,995 of record BPLR01021258.1, on the reverse strand, counting down.
GTCGATGGTAAATATACATTAATTTCTGTCTTTTTATCTATATTTTTATCTATTTTCTAAAATAGAGCAAACATAAAGAAAATAAGGAGAGGAAGCTCTATTTCACAAAGAAAAAGTTTGAGATAATTTTCCTTTTATTTATTAATTTTCATATAAACTTTATTTTTATTTAATTAAAATTAATTTATTTTAAAGTGATCAATATAATAAAAAAAAATAAGCATTAATTTATACAATTACGAAATTGCTATTTTTTTCCTCCCAAATATTTTGCTCACATACTTACAGGGTAATTGATTTATTTATTAATTTTAACACTGAATATTGCTCATATTATTTTTCATGTTTTTAAATTTTGTAGATTTTTTTTAATGATCTATAATTTTCTTATTTTTCTTTTACGGAAATAGCTATTCTTCTCAAAGTATTTTTTTTTTAAATTTTTGCAATAAAAGATAGATATATAAAAAAATAGATATATATAAATTTAAGATAATAAAATTTTTATCTTATTGTATATAATAAAAAAATTTAATAAAAAAATTAATGCATTAGCATGGATAGGAAATTTTTTTCTCACAGTACAAATTATTGTTTGAGAGTGGTCATTGTAATATTTATTTTATACTAATATTATTTGCTTTAGAAAAGATATATTAGAGAGTTTTTTGCATACCGTATTTTGGACGTCCGTTAGCTTTTTCTCCCTAGCGCGCATGCTCATAGGAAACATTATTACAGATACGCATGCGCAATTCCCTGTGAGCATGCGCGCTAGGGAGAAAAAGCTAACGGACGTCCAAAATACGGTATGCAAAAACTTCTATTAATAGAATAATTAATCGCTATTGTATGTTTCGGCTTAAAAATGTAATTATGCTATTGTTTTTTCCTTCAGGCGTATTACTTTGATAGGGATGATGTCGCACTACCAGGTTTCAGTGAGCACTTTAGAAATCAGAGTCTAGAGGAAATGGGGCACGCAGAAAAGCTAATGAAGTATCAAAACCAAAGAGGGGGCAGAATTCTTCTTACAGATATCGATGTAGGTTTAAGTAAAACAAAACCTTCAAACTAAATCATTCAAAACGAATGACTGGCATATTTTTAAAGATCAGTTTCGTGATGCTGCCGTAAAGAATGCATGAATATTCCCTTTAATAGACAATTATGGAAATAGGGATCAGTTTTTCGAAAAATCACTTGCCATCATTTTTGAAACTCTCTTAGGCTAGGTGGGTAAATGTAAGCGAACTATATAAGTTTCACATTCTTACTCTTTTAAGCGAACAATAGAAGAAAAAACCAAATTTTTTAAGTTATCTTTTAGAGTGAGAGCTTATTAATTTTGTTATTTTATTTCTATGTAACATCAGTGAGCCTCTATTATCACTTATGTATCTCGCGAACAACCCACTGACGGGTGATGATGGGAGGATAATGCCTTCCGAGAAGCATTTTAGTATTAACTGCTCAATTGGATCCTATATCTTGCTGTTGTTATGACTCAACGAGGTTTCCATTCCATTTCATCCACCATCGAGGTTTCTTAATGTCCGGCAGAGCGAGATGGACACCCGTGGGACACACTCCCTCCACTCTGGATGGAGGGAAAGTGGAGTCAGCTTCTGTTGTGAAGGAGCACTGGTAGATATAAGTCTGATTTGGCTCCGAGTCGCTGAAGAAGGAAGGCACTAGAAGACTTTTAGAAGGAACAACCCAGTATCGTAGGGAAGAAAACCCGGAAAACTCCTACCAGGTTAGTCCGATTAAAGAGGCAAGATGCTGGACATCACAAACACCACCAAGTTCATTCGTTTTTGAAACAGCATCTACAACAATGTCGCCGGCGGACTGAACATCAATCTTAACGCTCGGGGGCCTGATGGCTGAGTGGCTAGCTCTCTGGCTCTCGGTACCACAAGTATCGGGTTCGAATCCCGGCGGTGCCATGGATGCTTGTAGTGGTTCGGAATCCACTTTAAACCGTGGTCCCGATCTCATATAACCGTTGAGCATCACAGAGCCCGATCAGAGTTCTTCTCACCCACATCATTCCCAAACTGTAAAAGGGGCAACTCAGCTCTAGGTGCAGTCAGGGCCGGATTTAGATGAAAAAAGCCCCTAGGCCATTCCACTCATGAGGCCCTTTCACCTCCCATTTTTAAGTTTGTAAATTACATGAGAGATAATAAAATGCATCATTACTGCGATATATATCAATAGATTAAATGAAACATGTTGTGTTTGGTACTAATTTTTATAAAATATGTGACCCGGATAATAAATAAAAAAAAAAAGTCGAGAATACTTATTTGGACATTTATTCTCAGCACCCTTTGTAGTACTTGTAACAATAACTAATCAAACATAGTAACAACATTTACAAAGAAACAAAATTCAAATAATAAAAATCTTTGACTACGAAAATAAAATATGCAATAAAAATTATCCTATTTTCTATCAAATTAAATTAAATATTTTCAATACATTGAAGATTAAAGCAAATTCAATTTAGATAAATTTATTTCATAGTAATATCAATAGGTCTGCTCGTTTGTCTGTTTCAATCTACACCAATCTAAACTTAATTTTTTGCAAGAACAAACTTACAACAAGCTTAGTAGTATAAGGAGCGTCAATATTTGGAAACGGAAGTACCTGTTTACCAATAGGTTAAATATACCCTGAAAACCTGCACATAATCATTAATATAGTTAATTTACATTATTGAAATTACATCGTGAATTTAGATAAAAAAAAGAAAAATTTACGCTATTAAGTTAAATAATAAAAGAAAGAAGTAAGTTAAGTTACTCAGGTACAGTTAGGAGTCCGTAATACGTTTCCCGCGGACGGTCAGTGAATTAATGAAAAAAAAAAAAATTATTTTAGAATTTAAAATAAATACTTTAGAAATGAAAACATTAACTTCTTAAGAATTTTAGATATCATTTGGAATATATATATATATATACGATAACCAGTATTTGTGTTAGTTTTGCACATCGCAGCAATAAATAAAAATTTAAGGAGCCAAATAGAGACGTGTGGCGCAATTGATTATTGCCTAATAAAAATTAAATTTGCAATATGTGTATTGGGATTGTAAACATTAAAATGTCAATAGTTTTCTTCTTCTTTTTTACATAAATAAACGCGAGATTTTCCTTTTTAATAATAAATTTATTTGTTTTACCGAATAAACAAATTCTGATTTTCCTTATATTTTAAAAACAATACAGCTGCTAATTTAAAAATTATTTTTCTTAGAAACCTGAATTGGATGATTGGAAAAACAGCATGGAGGCATTAAAAGCTGCCTTGGCTTTGGAAATGGCTGTCAATAAAGAATTACTTGATTTGCGACAACTAGCCTTAGACCATAACGACCCTCAGGTTAAGACTCTTATTTTTATGCATGCATATATAATTATTTCTGTTAACTAAAAATATTTATGATTATTTGTCCCATTTTATTTGATTTATTGTGCAGGCTTTTGCTTTATAAAAACAAGTCAAATTGATATTGCACATATAGCAAGACTTAAAAAATGACCCATTTGGCGGTCGTGCCTATAGGATTGGCGTAATATTTTATCATGATAGTTATAAATAATTCTTGAAGTTGCTTAAATGTATTGGAATAACACATAACAGCTGTTAGCTTAGCACGTGCAAATGGAGAAAAACTCACGAAAATCACCCGTTCAATCTTATAAAATACTCCCTTACCGAAGTCGTAAATAAGCCTTTGTTTTTGTGTGTAGTAAATAGGAAGACTCTTTCAGCTATTTTATAAGCATTTTTCTGTTTCCGAAGGTAAACTGGTTTTTTTTTTTTAAACGTCCATACATAAAAAAAATCAAATAAGTTATTATGCGTAAAAATATATTAATTTAAAAGCATTTTTATACGAATGATTAAAAATTTTAGTTTATTTCTGAGGCATAGTTAAAAATTTTGCCAAAATTTATAGAATTTTATGTAGTTATTATTGTTTTCATTAATAAGTTTTACGGTTCTCGTTTTCCAACGAAGAGAATATTTCAATGCAGATGAATGTAAATCAAGATCTTTAAATCTTAAAAATCAAAATCTTCAAATCTTAAAAACGGTTCAATAAAGATATTTTTTAAATCGTTATTGAACCGTAATAATGATGTACAGACCATACTAAATTCGAGCGCCCCATCGTAATGCGCAGGTTGTGCAAACCAGATTGTAACTGGGTGTGGTTGGGTCGAGATACTTGAAACACAGGTTGGATAACTCACAGTTTTATTGACACACGCACAAACACCACACACGTACTATTAGACACAAACAATATTTATCGAATTTGACTAATTATAGAATCTTGGAAGAATTCCACTTAAGCCGAAAATCCGAAACTCGCCTACACGCGAGGGTACACGGAATATACTTGCTCTCGGGTGAGAGTCTGTAGGCCAACTAACACGCGGAAATGCATGAAATATAATTGCTCCCGGGCTATCAACTAAACGTTTCTCAGCAGGAGTACATGTCGCACTGTGCTGTCTCTCTCGGGTGAGAGTCTCGAGGCCAATTGATCATTTCTCCTGAAGCCAATGACAGCCACTGGCTAGCGCTCTTGCAGTCGGTACCACAGGCTTCAGGTGCGAATCCTGGCATGGGTGTTTGTTAGTGTTTCGGAATCCACGTAAAATTGTTGGTCCCGGTCTAATCAGTCCAAAATGTGCACAAAATGACCGTAGAGCTATAAACCAAATCAAACCTGAACACCAAAGAGGCTGAGTTCTTGCCAGTGTGTAGGGAAGCATGGTTACACAGTTTTTTTTTTCCTAATACTTTTTCGTTGAAAATCGTTTTTTAATACTTCGTTTTTCAATTTTTTTTAATGTTTTTTAAGTTTTGTTTTTCTTTATAATTCGTTTTAAAGATAGTGTTTAAATATATTAATAGGTGAAAATTTTAGAAATTTAAATGACTAGTTGACTTACTAGTTTTTAATTTTAGTAATAGTTGCCAGTCGCGATTAAAAAAATGTTTTTTTAAGGAATATGTTTTAGAATTCGTCAATTATTTTAAATTTATTATTAGTAGTACAAAATGTTTTATTTGGTAACAGTTGTAGTAGTTTTATAATTTCTTATAAAAACACAACATTTTTCAAAGCGGCTGTGATGAGAAATTCTGAAAATACAAATATCTAACACAGAACATCTCTGTTAACAAATGAACAAAAAAATATTTTTTGGATAGATTAATATTTGCGGATATAAAAGAAACACATTTTCTTTAGTGAATATTTTTAACTTCACTAAAAATTTGCTAAGTTTTTTTTCTCATTAGATGTGTGATTTCTTGGATAGTGGATTGCTTCGGAAACAACTTGAAGAAATTAAGGAACTCGGGGATTTCATAACTAACTTGGAACGTGTCGGACAGGGACTTGGAGAATACATGTATGATAAAAAGAAATGCACGGTGAAGACATATCAATCGAATAAATCGTTTTAATTTTGTCTTGGAAGTCTTTTTTAGAAAACCACAATTTTAATATATTTGATCACTAGGACAGCATATCTGTTTCATTTAAATGTAACAAATTTCAAGAATAAATTTAATATTTGTCATTAGGAAAATTCATACTTCGAAAATTCAATAGACAACATATACATCACATGTGGAATATATTTTTTTTCCTTACCATCGGGGGGCCACGAGTTTCACTTATGTACCAATCATAAACAATTCATCGATGGTTGATGAAGGAAGGAGATTACCTAATTATTAGGGATTGCAATATCGGACCAAAAGTTCAATACCGGTATTCGGTATTTTTAGATCTTAATACGGGGATACCGGTTTTAATACCGATAGTAGAAATTTTAAAAGAAGAAAGAAAACACAGGTGTATCTTTGTTTTATTTGCCAGTTTTATTAGAGAATGTAAATATCACAAAAAATTGTAATTTATAAACTATGACAGTATATAAAGAATCGCGAAAAAAGTAAAGGAACATCTTATTTATTTAAATCACAAAAGAGTGTAAATATCACTATTCAATCTGTGGTACTATTACAAATTTTTCAAATGTGATTTTAAAAAAACATAATGCATCAATTGTACTATTATTAAGAATAAATTTAACGTAATTTTGTGCCAAAATTACCAGCTGTCGAAAACCCATCTTTTAGCATTTACGCTAGTTGGCGGAACTGTTAGCAATGCGCGAAAAACTTCAAGTATTTACCTCTAAATCCATCATTTTCAAATAAATCTATTTCTCGTCGGAATGTTTTGGATATAGCTGATTTCTGTATTGTATTTTTGGTTTGTTGAAAATTTCTTAGTTACCCCCAATTCTAATTTATTTATGAGTATATATATAATAAATCTGAAAAATATTTTGAACTCTAAAGTATCATATGCAAATACAATGTGAATAACAAACTCGCCAATTTAAAAACTATCGAAATATTACACACTTTCTTCACAACTAAAACCTTATTTTCACAGATAAGAATTCACAGATAAGGATTCTTTCACAGTTAAGAATTCTAAATTTCTAGTAAATACCGAAAAAATCGGTATTTAAACTTGTGAATACCGGTATTACAAAAATTGTAAGAAATGACTCAAAATACCGGTATTCGGTATCCCGTATACCGGTATTGCAATACCTACTAATTATCAAATGATTATAGATTGGATTATCGATTGATCCATTGATTTTTACGATCTTTTCTTATAGCTGCAGGCTGATTATCGATTGAAGACTCTTTAGAATCTTTGTCAAAATCGCCATTGAGTCTTTTCTTTTCTGGAAGCAGTGACTGCAACGAACGTCATCAGCAGACTAAAACTCGAATCCGCGTTCACACTAGCTACGCTTTTTATCAATGGCCCTAAATAATCCAAAGTTTATTAATTAACGCAGAATAAATTTTATAAATTATAGAAGAGGCAGAATATAGAAATAAAAATAGGTTAAAAAAAAAATGTAGAAAAACTATGAAAAAAAAAGAACAGTTATGGCGGCCTGATAACAGAGTGATTAGCGCTCTGTGTCACAAATTTCGGATTCGAGTCCCGGAATGCAATGGATGCTTCGGAATCCACATTCAATCGTAGGTATCGCTCAATTATGATTGTAAAGCGTTGAGCATAGGGCTGACAACACCATGAAAAGGAAACATTTGTGTCAGAATGTGTTAATAGGCAGACGGACACGGTCCAACAGAGACTGTAGTGCCAGGAAAGTTAGTTAGAAGAACAATTATAGAAATAAAAAATATAAATGAGAAAACACTTTTCGCCAAGGACATATTCAATTATAATTGTCGACGTTATAGAACATTTGATTTGCCATAAACAAATAAACAAACAAAAATGCTGTATTTTCAATGTGTTGTGGTAATTTCAGCAGCTAAGGTGCAAGTTGTCGCATGTTCGAATCCGCTGTCACCGACCAATGTAATCACTAATTTTAGAAGCGAAGTGACTCAATGATGGCTGTGATATAATGCGTAAATAACACATCGACAATGTAATTACCTCTAAAAGTTCATCCGGATAATATCCTAACTTCATCAACCTATGAGGTGATGACGATTGCTTTTTGGGAATCGATGGGCTCTATATAACATGCATTGTTGAAAATATCACATATCCAGAACTCTTTAGAAACTGTAACTATATTGCGTGTACGAATATTTTTCTCCTCACTTCATTGTTGTTAGTTCCCCGAGGTAGACGCGGGCTATTTTTCTGTATCTTTAATATTATATATCATGCATCTATATATCGCCATTTGTCAGTGTCCAAATAAAATTAAGGAAAGTATAGGAATATGCGAATTGACTGACTATATCCCGACTTTTAGGATACCTGCTTAACAGTTCGTCTGATTAGAAAGGTAAGGCAAATTTAAGAAATTTCCTAGTTTAGCGAATTGTTTGGTGAAATAAAATACATCATGTGTTCTCTGCGAGGTTCGGTGAGTGAACCTCTAATCATGTTATAAAATGATTCTAAATACATCATGTAACATGAAGCTTACTGATGAACAACAGAAAATATATCATACTGGGTAATTAACCCAATCTAATCATTCAATGTAAAACGTTCTTTCGAATGTTTTAACTTTAAATTTTTGCTCAATATACATGATTAAGTTTATTTAACCACGCACATTTTAACGATATTTACAAAACATTTACGAAAATTTACACTTTGAAACAAAAAAAAAAAAAATCGTAAACCTGGAAGGAGTCATCCAATTGCATGTAAATGCCTGATTAGCATTTGATGACCTATGGATTTATAAGAGATCCAAAATCCAGAAACTGTTCATCTGGATGATGTGCAAAAGAAGAGAAAGTTGAATTGCAAAGCATGATTTCCATCCGAATTTGATTTCGCCTACAAACTTTCTATATCAATACCTCGCATATGAGTTCGTGAATAATATGTGCTTATGTCCACATTTCACCATTTGCTTGAGAAGCAGTATTCAGATTTTTTGTTAGAGTAGCCCTAGAAGAAAATAATTAATAGTTGTACCCCATATAATACTATATGTTGTTTTTGTTGTCTCTTATCCCACTTGGTCGACAGCGACATCTAGACCAAGTACATGAACTCGTGTGTTTTAAAACAATGGAAAAACCACAGGACTTGAGCACAATTGGCTCTACTGGCAACCAATGCGAAATAGCTTATTTTTCAAACGGGGGCCACAACTAACGTTCTGAACGAATCCCATTTATCCAGCGTGAAAGACGTGGCAGTATTTTCAAAATTCTTAATCCGACGAGTCATGATAAAGGGTAAAAAATGCAGCTTTTTTTTTTTTTTTTTTTTTTTGTCCTTGACCTTGCGGCATAAAGACATGGGGCACCCAAAGGGAGAAGTCTGACTTTTGCTCCACTCCAGTTATACCCTCCCCCCCATCCCGGCACTGGGTACCCATTTTATTCACTTTTTACGACATGCGTGGGCTACAGTGGGGCTATTACATGTGTGAGAGAGATAAACGTGTTTAAAGTCAAAAATCAAATTATTTATTATTTTAAATTATAAAAATACATTTAAAAATAATTACAGATTTAAATTTTTAATTAGAATTGAATGTGAGCAATTTTATTACATTTTTTTTCTCAGTAATATCGGAAAAACTTTGTTGTATTGCTTTCTTTCAATGCAAATCTTGTTCTAACTGTAATGTATTTCTGTACTTGATTTTAATTGTTAATTACAGAAAAATAATAAATTCAAATAATAATAATAATAATAATAAATTCAATTACAGATTTAAATTTCTAATTAGAATTGAATGAATGTGAACAATTTGATTACATTTTTTAGTAGTATCGGAAAATCTGGTTCGATGTTTCTCTATTAATGCAAATCTGGTTCTAACTCTAATGTATTTCTGTACTTGGTTTTAATAACAATTAAAACAAAATACAGAAATATATTACATTAGAACCAGAATTATTGCAGTAGATGATACTTCACATAGGTATGCAGAACCACATTGTAAGATTGCATTCCTTTTTGTGCTTACTAAGTCTGAATATTCGATTTTCAATCCCATCCATCAACTATGAAGAGATTGCAGCCACCATTAGAAACCATTGCACAAGATTACGAGCCTGGTGTATACCCCAAGTATCATCTTGTATATCCCCTAAGAAACGCGTACCTCGCTTCGGAGACCACTATGCTAGAGGATGTGCAGTTGGACTCAAGGAAACTGAGCTCAATTGTTATTGAGGTTGAGCTGAAGTAATTAATCAAATAACCGCCTAACATTGGATTCGCATTTCGATGTCGCCATAAAGCGATGTTGTCGGGAGTGGCTGAAAAACTTAGTGATATAAGTGAAGATGAGGACAAAGGAAACCTGGTTCACAGAGAGTTATCACATTACCTGGTCCGTTATCATTAAAAATAATCATTAAAAATCATAAAAATTATCACTTATTGAAGCAGAATATTTATTTGACGATGAATCCCACTTTTAATTGAGCTTCCGAAGGTCAGTGATTTTTTTATAACTCTTCGGGAAATAAAATATTCAGTCGTCAGATATTGCTATTGAAATTATTTAATTTTAACTTCTATTAATCCCGGTAGATGGCAGCACTAATTTTCCTTGTCTATTTTAATACTTTTTATTTTTTATTTTTACGTGATCAAATATGGTCATTACAAATCATTTTTTTAAGGTAAAAATGATCGTATTTTTACGTGCTTTGAAATGCTAAATAATTTAATGTTTATCTTAGGATTTAATTGACGGGAGAAGAGATTCTTCTCAGAAAAGTCGTAGAAAATGACTAACCTTTGTCTTGTAATTAAATACAAAATGACAAATGCAATATCGGAAAAATCCTAATTTCCGATATTTCTGTGAAGATTAGTTGAGTCAACTGATGAATGTCAAAGATATCAGTATTAATCACATAATTCATTTAAGACCTTGTAAAAGCGGAAAAAAAAAGAAGATAAAGATTTTTTTAAATTAAATAACATCAACTTGTTAGGTGGGAAAAAAACATGAAATCAAAATAAAAGCTGTTTTGGACAGAACTTTCTGCGGTAATAAATTTCCACTGAAATAAATGCAAAAGATGGTAACAAATCAACAAGGAAATGTGGTCTTGTCTTATTAATTTATATGCGGTCACCTTAATTTTATTTTATTTTTTGAGCTTAAAGGAAATATGCTTTGGCTTAAATGTAATAAAGTGAAACTACCATATTTTCTGAATACATCTTATACTTCATAAAAAAAAAAAAACATTTCTATTATGAGATAAAATTTTAGAAAATTTATTTTGTATTTGATAATAATTTTTTTTAAAAATCTTCTTATCTTACTGGCAGATTTCGAGACAGATGTTTTCTTTTTACGGGGTAAGGTTGTCAACCCTCCGCCCAACGTATATAAACAGGGAACCTGCGGTTTAAAGTGGATTCCAAACTACTACAAACATCTATAGTACTTCAGAGACTCGAACCTGAGGCACTGAGCGACAGAGCACTAGTCATTCGGCCATCAGGCCCCTTTTATAAAAATTTTCATAAAATTCATCGCTCATAATTCATCGAATAACTCCTAAATTTCCTTTATAGTTTTTTTTATCAATTTTGTCATGAAATAGTATAATTATTTTTGAGTCGTATGTTATATTCAGTGAATCTTTTTTCCATTATCTAATTTGTAAGGACGTAAAAATAATTATTTCTTAATTTCTTTTTTTTTTAAACGCATTTTTTTATTTAAACTATATTTCCAAGATAAATTGATTCACTTCAATCATTTTTATATATGATGGAATAAATTGCTTGATAATGATATCACTGGACATAAAGACAGGAATTAAAATTAATTGAAAAATAATATTTTTTTTTATATTATAGAAATGTTTCTATATTTTGCCACATGTTCGATTTAAGAACGGATCAGATTTTAAAATCGGACTCATATTAATTTAACAACTAAAAGTGCGAAGCTGGATGTTACAGAAATATCACAAAAAGAAAAAAGAACGTAACCGATTAAATACTATATATATATCAAAACCTTAGATGGAAAAAAAAAAAAATTTGAAGTTAAGGATATTTTTATTTTCAAGCATGTAATTTTACAAGTGAATTGAGTGAGCCTACAGAATAATAATTAAAACAAAATACATGAAAAAAGGAACACAATTACATCTGCACATAGTCACATTCTACATCTGCAAAGTACATTTACATAGTCACATTCTACATCTACAAGTACATCTGCTACATAGTCACATTCTACATCTACAAGTACATCTGCTACATAGTCACATTCTACATCTACAAGTACATCTGCTACATAGTCACATTCTACATCTACAAGTACATCTGCTACATAGTCAAATTCTACATCTACAAGTACATCTGCTACATAGTCACATTCTACATCTACAAGTACATCTGCTACATAGTCACATTCTGCATCTACAAGTACATCTGCTACATAGTCACATCTTCTACATCTACAAGTACATCTGTTACATAGCCACATTCTGCATCACTACAAGCACATCTGCTACAAAAGTCGCTGAAAATTGCCATCATTTTCCTTATATTTAAATTCGAAATAACTGCCATATCGGAAAATCCTAATTTCCGATATTACTGTGAAAGTTAGTTGAGTCAACTGATCAATGTCAACGATATCGGGTATTATTCACGTAACTCGTTTAATACCTTGTAAAAGCGGAAAAAAGAAGATAAAGATTTCATACATAACATAACACCAAATTGTGAGGAAAAACAAGATCGAAATAAAGACTCTTTCGGACAGAACTTTCAGCGGTAATGAATTTCCCTGAAATAAGAACAAAAGTTTTTTAGTGTCTCACTAACGAGGAAATGTGGCCTTGGTGGGTCAAGGCCGACTGGCAGATTTCGAGACAAGAGATGATTTCTTTTTATGGGGTAGGGTTTTTATTCTCTACGCCAAATGCTCTATAGGGGTCTCCCAAACTCTCCAGCCTTAGGGCCATACTGTTTACTTCAGTAAGTACAAGGGCCAAAAACCGTTTTAATTTTACTGCTATTATCTATCACTTCTTGAGCGAGCATACTCTTCCTAACTACAAACTATTGGCAGTGAAAAATTGCAATTACATAAATATCATTTGTACTTTTTTGCAAGCGGATATCCGCGGTTTCATTCGTGTTAATTTAGCTTTTTCGTTCCTGGGGGATTTTCAGGATAAAAATCATATGTTTGATTCAGGATATATACATTCCAAACATCGATATACATACATATGCGATACTCTTTATCCCAACATAACTACATGGTAACCGCGGATGTTCACTAGTTTATAATGTTAGTTGATTCATTTCAATTATTTGTTAGTTGATATGCTTGTTAAATTTTCTGCGTATTATGCTTGTCATTAAGCACCTAGCAAGTCAATAAAACCGAGTTATTATCATTCTGGTTTTTTTTATCCAACTTATTACAGCAAATACAGCTATTCGCTGTCGCGGGCCGGATGGATGACACTCGGGCCGTAGTTTGGAGACCCCTGCTATAGTCTTATTAGACCGGGACCTACGGGTTAAGGTGGATTCCGAACTACTGCAAGCATCCATGGCACCGAGCGACAGAGCACTAGTTACTCGGCCATCATACCTCTTTTATAAAAAATTTCATAAAATGCATCGCTCATAAATCTTCAAAAAGTTCATAAAATTCCATTTTCCATAATTTTCCATTAATTTTGTCATTAATTAAAATAATTATTTTTGAATCAACAGCATTTAATATTGAGTGAATGTTTTTACATAATCTAATTTATAAAGATGTATAAAAATAATAATTTCTTTAAAAACGCATTTTTTGATTTAAACTATTTCTAAGACAAATTGAGTCATTTCCAGCTTTTTTATATAACAATTAGCATTCATCTATGATTAATGATTATAGAATTAATTTCTTCATAATGATATCACGGGACATAAAAGACAAGAATTAAAGTTTATTGGAAAAGAATATTTTTTATTACAGAAATATTTCTATATTTTGCCACATGTTCGATTTAACAGTGGATCAGATTTTAAAAGTAGTACTCATATTAGTTTAACAATTAAAAATGTGAAACTGGATATTACAGATATATCACAGAATAATAACAATAATAATAATAATATGGGTGAGCAGAAGATCTACCTCCCTCGTGGAGCACCTGTTAACAATTTTTAGTGGCTAAAAGATCTACAACTTGGCCTTATTGTTAGATTAATGAACTCTGTTTCAGCATTTGTTGTATTTGCTGTATTATTTTGTTGTTGTTGTATGTTTTTTTTTTTTTGTTCCTAATCTGCCATCGGAAATTGTTTGGGGTGCACCTGGTAACACTTTTTTAGTGGCTAAAAAAGATCCTAATCTGCCATTGGAAATTTTTTGTTGTTGTGTTTTTTTTTTTTTTTCTTGTTCTTTTGTTGCTGTAATGAAAAAAAATAATAATAATATAACAAATTTAAAAATAATATATAGAAACCTTAGATGGAATAAAAATTAAAGTAAAAGGGTATATTTTTATTTTTAGGAGGAAAATACAAGTAATTGAATCAAACTACAAAATAATAATTTAAAAGAAAAATTAACTAACTCCACAGCTGTCCATGCTGGACCATGGCCACCAAGCAATACAACTCCGAAAGTCGTCTGTATCGAGCTTTCTTGGTTTTCTAATTTGTGATCTTTAGGTTCTTCAGATCCTTTTCCACTTCGTCAAAACCATCTCTTTCTTTTTTTCTTTGGTCCTGGTACTTCACCTTAAAAATCCTCTTGCAACTCTGCCATCGTCCATTCTATGTGTTCTAGCCATTAAATTCTCTTAGGCTTTATATAATTTATGATATCCTTTTATATAATTTAGAATATCCAAACAATTTTGATTGTAACTCCAAACATAACCCTTTGATATTCCTAATCAAGATACATTCCGTAGAAATTGCCGCAACGCTTTCCTAACACCTAAACATTCTAGAGTGCCCACTCTCCCCATGTTTTGCATTGGGTATGGTGCCAATCGAGGCCAACTTAAGAGAAGTCTCTTGCTTGCGGCCGCTAAAGACTCTTCTTGATAATTATATTTTAAATCCATGGACACCAACAACATAGGTCCAAATATAGCTTTAAGATCTCCTTTTCTTATCAACATCTCCCTCTTATGAGAGTTTATGTCCAGGTCTGTGACCTATAAATAAGTGTTGGTCTGATTATAGTTTTATACACTCGGAACTTCATTTTTCGGATTAGTACTTCAGATAATAAGATAAAGTTAATATTTTAATTTTAACAGCAAAGAAACTGAGATTTTCTGTATTTTTCGTTTGTATAATCATTTTTCATGTCATAATATCATTATTTTCTGTGAAAATTGAACCCAAATAAATTTAAACTCCATATATTTTTCAAACTTTTATCTCTTCAATTATTTTTAGTTTAGGATCTGTATCAGTTCCTTTGCAGTTCAAGTACACGTATGTAGTCTTTTTATATTTATTTTTAGATCCAAAAAATTCTGACTTCTCTGATCAACCCATTAAAAAGTTCAGTCAGTGTTTATTTACTTCTTGACATCAAAACCCCATCGTCGGCAAAATCCAAAACCTGCTTAGTTATTTGTATAATTTTTTAAATTGTATTAAAAAAAAAATTATATTTATATAAAAAAATAGAATACAAGTACATTTGTAACATAACATTCTAAATCAGGGCTGGCCAATTCGCATGCATTTTATTTTCGGGCCCATGAGATTTATCCTTAATTTTACAAAATATATTTATTTTATAATGGCCAAAGTCGTAAAACCAATGTATTCAAAAATACGTTATGTGTGCATCCATATATTCAAAATTTACTGTCGAAATTATGAGAAAAAATTAACTTTGATTTTAAAATAATATTCTTTTCGAATATAAGACAGATATTGCCTGTTTTATTTATGAGTTTACAATTATGAGTTCGCAGAATAATTAAATTATATTCTACGAACTCATGATGCGCGTGCATCTTGGAACATCTAATATAACAGGTTTTTGTTTCACTTTAAATGACCTCAGTGACGCAGGTGACCATCCCTAAATACGCACAGTTGATTTTTGATAGCAATGCAAAGCAGGCTCTTTGTTCAAGTTGTTAGCGCTTTTTGGTTCAACTTACACTTGCGAATCGTTTTTTTTTTTTTCGAAAATGAAACTGACCAAACACAAAACATGCTCAAACATAACGAACGCAACAGCAATTACTATGATGTAAATAACCAAATTGAGATCGATTTGTAAAAAGCTAAGTGAAGAGTGTAGAAGCGTACTAGTAAAATGTAATATATACTAGTAAAAATATGATATCGTACTATTTACTATAGTACTAGTAATATCGTACAATATATACAATATCGTACTAGTAAAATGTATATATATATATATAATATACATTAATGATTTCATTTTTATATTTCATTTTTAGTGTTATATATTTCTTTACAATGCGCATTATGTTAGCATCATTATTATTATATTATCTATATTTACATGTAAGAATAATAGTAAACAGAAAAATAATAACTTATTAGATTTCAATTTTTCTCCCCAAAAAAAATGTCTATAGTGGGTCTAAATCTAATATGGCGATGTATAATTTTATATGTGATCCGCGTAGTTATGATGCATTTCTAAAGTGGCCTGCAAGATCATTTGGGTTGGCCACCCCTGTTCTAAATAAAGCAATGATCTTCTTCAAAAGAATAAGTCATATTTATGTGCTATTAAATAAGTCTGGTAAACAACTAAGTATGAAATTGTTAATAAACCTCTCGGCACTTATTAAGAACAGACAGATTTAATTTTAAGAAATAATGACATCCGTAGCCTCTTTCTCCGTAGCAGACTCGAGACAATATACTCCCACAGGCGAGACACACGTTCGCCAATCCGTAGTTGGTAGTCGGACTTTGCTAAAAAATGTTATTTCCTAGAATAATCGATACAATTCTAGGAAGTTCGTCTAGGTCAAAATGAAACTCCGTTAATAATTAAATACTCGGAATTCGAGAACGTAGTCTAATTTGCACTAATTACGCAACCGAAACGGAAATGACTGTTTATAAAATGTAAACTTTCTGGTTCAATAATTTATTTACATATTTTAAGGAGAAGAAAATTATATACTTGTTGATGAAATTCTTCAAAGTCAAAAATGATGAAAAATTTTATGCTTATATCCATATTAGTTTCGGACGATCATATAGCCAAAGTAAGTATTGTTTTTTCTAAAATAATGAATAAAGTCGAGAAAATTTATTCGAAATAATAAATTTTTTCCTATCACAGTTTAGTTTTATATATTGTAAGGATTGAATAAATTAACTAAATAATACAGGTTGAAGCATAAGTAAATGAAAATTTGTAATTAAAGTTTCATTGAGGAATGATC